>JAJJMA010058443.1:0-10191 GCA_023529015.1 Papaver nudicaule
TTCGCATTCCAAGCATTGTCGAGTCCCAGGCCATCCTTTTCGTCGATGAGCTTGTATGCTCCTTTTTCTGCCTTCTGCTTGATTTTGTACGGCCCTTCCCAGACTGGTTCCAGCTTTCCTGCGTTTCCTTTTTGGTACGGCGGTATTTCGCGTAGTACAAGTTCGCCAGGCTGGAACTCTCTTTCGATTACTTTTTTGTTGTATCCTCGGGCTGCCCCTTTCTGGTAGTTGATGATGTGTTGTCGAGTTTCATCTCTTACTTCTTCGAGGTCGTCCAATTTTGCATATATTAAATCTGCCGAAAGGTTTTGTTCCCACGCTTTGTATTTATCTGTTGGTATCATTATTTCTATAGGCAATACTGCCTCGGTCCCGAATGTTAGGTGAAAAGGAGTCATTCCCGTTGCTCGTCTTTGGGAGGTTCAGAATGCCCATAGTACGTTGTGTAGGTATTCGCACCATTGTTTTTTGTGGGGCAATACTCGTTTTTTCAAGTTATCCCCTATTGTTTTGTTTGTCGCCTCTGCTTGGCCATTACTTTGAGGATATATCGGCGTCGAGGTTCCTAGCCTTACATTGTATTGATTTAACAGCTCTTTAACCTCGGCGCTGAGGAATTCTTGGGCGTTGTCCGAGACTATTTCCGCTGGTACTCCGAATCGGCAGAATATGTTCTCCCAGAAGAAGGTAAACACTTCTCGTCCTGTGTGACTCCTGAGAGCTTTTGCTTCGATCCATTTGGAGAAGTAGTCGGTTGCAACTATGATGTACCTTATTTGTCCTGTTCCTGGAATGAATGGGCCGACGATGTCTACCCCCCATTTGGCAAAAGGCCATGGGATCAATATTGAATTTAAGTTTGTTGTTGGTGCATGGATTCGTTTAGCAAATCTTTGGCAGGGGTCACATTTTTGAGAGATGTTTTTGGCGTCAGCATGCATGTATGGCCAATAGTATCCCTGAGCCTTGGTTCGCTGTGCGAGTGCTCGTGCACCACTGTGGGTTCCTGCTTCTCCGCTGTGTAGCTCTTTCATTAGTGCTATGCCATCTACTCGGTGTACGCACCTTAATGGTGGTCCCAAGAATGATTGTCGATGTAAGACCCCATCTATGAGTCGGTAGTTAGCGGATATACTGGTAGTTTGTGTGCTTCTAGTGGGTTGCTTGGCAATTCCTTGTTCTCCAAGTATTTCCTTATGGGCACTCTCCAGTCGTCGTACTCTTCTTGAATGGCCATCACCAGTTCCCCTTCTTTGGATGATATTGATGATTTCTTTGTTCTTCCGATTTCGATGGAGATTATATTTTGATCTGTTACTTTTGAGGCAATGAATGCCAAAGCGTCCGCATGCCTATTATCTTTTCTACAAATGTGTCGAATTTTGAGATGCGGAATTTTTCCATGAGCCTTCTTGCTAATTTCTTGTATTTTGACAGCGAGTCATTGGATTGGTAACTTCCATCCAATTGTCGTACTACTAGTTGTGAGTCCGTCGTTATTCGTGCTTCCTGAATTTCCACGCTGATCATGTGTTTGAAGGTATGGATCATCGCCTCATACTCGGTCTCGTTATTAGTTGCTTCGAACTCTAACTGGAGTGCGTACACTGTGCGCTCTCCTTAGGGTGAGGTGAAGAATATGCCCACTCCTCGGCCATCGCTATTTACCGAACCGTCAATGAAGACTTCCCATCTCCGAGGATGGCACTGTTGTAGCAGGTCGTCAGGACCTTCATCGTCTTTGATTCCCAGGATTGGCTCTTCTTCGTAGTCTTCTTCAATTGGGAACTCGACTAGGAAGTCTGCGATGATCTGTGATTTTAATGTCGTTCTGATTTCGTAGTACACATCATATTGTCCAATTTGAGCGTTCCACCTTGCAATTCTGCCTGCTGCCTGGAGGTTTTTCAGAACTGATTCGATTGGTGTTTTCGTTAGCACGATTATTTTGTGAGCCTGGAAGTATGTCTGAAGCTTTTGTGTTGCTACTACTAGCGCGAGAATCAGTTGTTCCAACTTTGTGTAATTTTTCTCGGCTGGAAAAAGGGTCCTACTAATTTAGTATACTGGCTTCTCTTCTTCTTTAGTTGTTACTAGTACTGCGCTGTTGGCGTCTTTATTCGCGGCTATGTAGAGTTTCAAATTTTCGTCTTTCTATGGGCGCTGCAGGGCTGGCAAGCTTGCTAAGTAATTTTTGATCCCCTGAAACGCGGCCTCCCTTTCGTCTGTCCATATGAATTGTTCTCCCTTTTTCAGGATGCTAAAGAAGTCTTTACATCTGTCTGAAGATCGTGCAATGAATCTGCTAAGAGCTGCCAATCTTCCATTTAAAGCTTGTACGTCTTTTATAGTTGTTGGCGATGACATTTCTCGGATTGCTGTTACTTTTAGCGGGTCTGCTTCGATACCTGTTTTTGTAACTATATATCCTAGAAATTTTCCAGAGGTCACCCCGAAGATGCATTTTGCTGGGTTGATCTTCATGTTGATTTGTCGCATTTTTTCCATTATTTCTCTTAGATCTCTCACATGAGTGCCGGCTTGCTTGCTTTTAACTAGCATGTCGTCTACATATGCTTCGACGGTCTTTTTTAACCAATGACGAAAGATATTCTCCATAGCCTTTTGGTACGTGGCGTCGGCGTTCCTTAACCCGAATGGCATTCTTGTGTAGCAATATAGTCCATTAGATGTTAAGAACGCCGTATGCTTCTGATCTTCTTCCGCCAAGGGAATCTGGATCAAGGTAGTTCAGTAGATGTACTATTCGGAATGGCTTACAGGGAATATTTCCAAAATATTCCACTGGTGCCCACGGATTATACGATCTACGGATTTAATGGGTTATTACTTGGGCCATCTTCGGGAAGGTCTACTGCCGAATAAGTTATCGATTTTAGATGCCATGGCTCGAATTTTCTTGCTTCAGCGACAATCATTATCTCCCTTCCATCTTTGTCTCTTTTGTGGATTCTTCCCGCAATGCTGCTGCTTCGTGAGCTGATGTTTTCTCTTGTATGAATCATTCAATTGCAATGGGCGGTCTGCACTGATACTTTGTTTTGTGGTTTTATTTTGAAGACTTGCCCCGATGATCCCACTCGCTGCTTCGGAGGCTGGTCAGATTTCGAAGCCATTCTGGTTGTGACCTGTCAGAAGACAAAAAACCCGTGAGGTCCAAGGCGGCTACTGCAGTGTACTATGTCGGCCATGTAGGTCTGTACGTCGCAACGGTTTTTATCGTGCGGGTTTTTAGCGTAGGTCGTATTCGTTCCTTTTAGATATATCCTTAACTACATATTTTGTCTTTTAGCCAAAACCATCTTTCCCAATGGTTGTTTCTTCATAAAAGTTTATTTCCAAATATAGCAGGCAATTTGAAAACCCTAAAATAGGTTTACAGTTTTTTTTTTCATAATCGTTTTCTTATAGCTAACCTCAATATTAAGGCATATATGATGAAAATCAACTACCATTTTTGAAATCGGTTTTGTCATGCCAAGGTTTGAAACCCTTAGTTGACGACCTTACCATCTGATGATTTGCTCATAAAACCCTTAAACATGCTAAAGCCTTGAAGGATCTTTTAGATGTTTAAGGTATTGGAGCTTCTTTTAAAGAACAAGCTTTGAAAATCTTTGAAAGAATGAAAACATCTATGAAAAATTTGAAAACCCGAAAAATCACAGGCAAACCCTAAGTTGTTTTAATCAGTCCCTGTTTCTAGCGCCAAACTGTATGAGTAGAAAATCTGCATAGGTACATGATGTTCTATAGCCCTCAGATCTTACTCACACACACAGTTATTCAAACATGATTCAAGGTACAACCACAAGAACAATACCGAAGATATATAAATGACATTAATCAGAAGACTAAATGTATGAAGATTTGTATTTCAGTATTGCAACTACATGGATTATGATCCTAAGGAGCTAGAGGATATACAGACCTAATCCCTCTCTTGCCGCTTAGGTTACACCCAAAAATTCCAACCCTTACAATGTTCTCCAAGCTCGCTTTATATAGGCTGAGCTTGGGTGGTTTACAGCTAATAAGACAAGGGACTCAATCGTGGTGGTGTCAGTCCTTGTCGAGTAAGGCGGTTCCTTCGGCAGTTCTCCGAAGATGGTTCTGGGGCTTCGGCCTTTGGGACAAAGTCCGAATCCCTTTCCCCTGACTCTTCGCTCGGCGTATTCGGTCTCACCCCTCTTTGGTTTGGTCCCGAGGCTTCGCTACTACTTCCTTTGGCGCGATCTTGCCCCTTGGATCTTTTACACGTGTTCCGAGGGGTTTTACCCTCCACAACTACAAAGACAAGGTTGGTTGCAATTGGAGATGTACAAGAATTGCCAATTTGAGCATAGGAATTTGGTTGTTGAGTGGACAAGATAGCTTTCCTTTACTTAGGCATGCCACTAGGTGCAAAGTCTAACTCCAACCAAATATGGAACCCCATCATAGAAGAGTTTGATGTTAGATTGTCTGACTAGAGAAAGATCATACTCACAAGAGGAGGTAAGCTGGCACTTTTGAAATGTATTCTCATTTATCTTCCAATGTACTACTTTTCTCTCTTCAAAGCACCGATTCCAATGTACTACTTTTCACACTCACATGTAATTTGACATTAATCTAAAAGTTGTTAGGTAGTGGGCTTTGGTCCAACTTTCAATATAACCTTTCAAATTCAAAAAAAAAAATCTAAAAGTTAACCCATTGACCCAAAATGTGCATTATGACCTTAAATACTGCATCATGACCGATAATCTACTCATTCAACATATCCCATTAGCTAATAACTGCCCCATGATCCAGAAATTAGCTTGTTCACCAAAATCTACATTGTCAATAGTATCATCATATAATATTTACTCAAATTAGTTTCTTATGCTAAACTGAAAGGAAATAATTTTTTATTATTCAGTTGAATTTTTGAAATAATAAGTACGAATTGAAATTAGTGTTATTACCAAACAACTTTACTGGATACTAATCGACTAAAAAAAGCGCTAGAAACAGGGATTGAACCTTATAAGAAGGAAGATTAGTAGTAGATGCTTTCTGGAATACAGGCACTCCATACATCACAGCCCAAGCAAAATCATGGAGTGGCGAAGTTGGAATCTGATAATTCTAATCACATTATTACACTAGAACACCGCTGCCACCGTGGGGAGGGCCGACCGAAAAATTAAAAGTGTGAAATCTGGCGGCGGCGATGGTAGAATGTAGTTATGGCGGTGGTAAAATGTGGCGGTGACGGTGCTTGGTGGCGGTGGTTGGTAGTGGTGGTGGAATATGGTGGTGGTGGCGGTGGTGATGGCCGTGGTGGAATACGGTGGTGCTGGCGGCGGCGGAATGTGGTGGTGGTGGATGTATTAGTGGTGGTGTTCATAGTGATAGAGATTGGTGTAATTAGTAGAAAATGATAGGAAGGGTTATTATTAGATTTGATAAGGATTACTTAGTTATTTCCACATCCTTATATATAATAATTGAAACCAAATACTCAATTCTCATTCATTCTGGCCCCACCTTTTTAAGCTTTCTACGAATAGAGTGAGAGTATTCTTAAATAGAGCTCTCTCATTCACTCTGGCCCCACACAAATAACAATCTGGATTCTTACATCTGATTTACACCCAAATATTAACACCTATCCAACACGTTCCTAGGCCACTATCTTTTCCATTAACAACTAAACACATTACGAGAAATGTACGGGAGAAATCAATAATCACTTTCGGGTAATATACACACGTTTCTGATTCAAGGCTCGGTTACAACATTCCACGATTGATAATTGCAGTTCCTTTTAGAACTGGAAAACAGTTCCACTAAATCACTTTCGGGTCTTGGTGATTAAACCAAATCTCCCTCTTCGTTCACTCCCAAAACAAATATCTCTCTCTTCTTCAGCAGTTCTAGGCCATATTAGTATAATCTCTTTACACTAATCACAACTAATTTAGATTTTTGGGTGCAGGTTAATCTTCAAGTGGATTAGGAAATTTATTTTGTTCTTTTGGTTTAATAGTATTTGGTTTTGTGATAAGGGATTTACATTGTCTGATTTCTTTAAGCTAGAGTTGTTGATGATCATCACTAACAAGGCTTTTCAATATTAGTATTGTGAGTCTTTTACCCCCTTATTTTGGATCTTAAATTGGTAAAGTTTTTAGGGATTTGATCAATTTTTCTGCAAGTATGATTGAGACATGAGGGAGGTGTGTTTGGGTCCAAATAACTCCCCTAAAAAAACCCGTTTCACATAAAATTTTAATTCAATTCAACACAGCCAGAGAACAAATTCAGTTCATATGCAGGTGGGTTTTCCTTTCTCTTAATTTTACTACATTCAGTTTTAAAATATAGGTTGTTTATTGATCATACTTGCTCTTAAATTCAGTTTTACATGTTGTAGCATGTTTGTACAAAGAGGGTAATGTTCGTGCCGATATCAGGGGCAGATTTTGTTCGTGAGGTCTCCCAGGCTCCATCAGACGTTTGGGTTGTAGCATGTTTGTACAAGGAGGGTAATGTATCAATACTAGATTCTCTTTGTTCCCAGTTTTACATCGTTTCTTTACCAAGAATTTGGTTCTTATGGTTGGTTGGTTGCTGTAATTGGGTTGTATGGTAATCCATTTCCCAACATTTTTGTGTTCGTCTTTCTGATGCTTAAATGTACTTGACTACCTGCAGAATCGCAGAGTATGGGGTCCTCTTACGGTGCCTGGATGAGCTAGGTACAAGATACCCAGCAACGAAATTCGTCAAAAAAATCTCCATAGAATGCATTCTGAACTACCCAGATCGTAATGTTCCTATTATTTTGGTGTACAATAGTAGTGTTGTCAAAGGAACATATGTAGGTTTGCATCAGTATGGACGGAGGTATACTCCTGAAGGTACAGTGACTGATCCATTTATTTCGCACTCACGATTTCCATTATCATTTTCCAAAAAACGCTCAAGTTTTGATTAGTGGTGCAAAAGATTGAATAACAATACCCTTTAAAGCAAGATTTCAATCATTTAGCTCCATGAAATCCAGGCTACGGTGCCCATTCATTGCCCGCAGTGATAACCTAATGCTAATAGCCATTCATTCATACATTTGATTTACTTCGAATACATTAGCTCATCTAATGTATTTTCTATCAGAAAAACTATTGATCGTTTAAGTCACTAATGGTATCACCAAATCCTACAGTAATTTAAGCTCCATTACAGTGTAATTTCCTTTCTTTAATTTTCTTCTTTAGTATTAACTGTTTCCTGAATTTTTGCTTCTCAATTGGAATGGTGACATATATGCGCACTTGCGTATATCAAACACCCAATCGCAAGAAGATGGTGTTAAAGACGGTTTCAAACACTCGGTACAATTGAATCGTCGCAGGAAGATAGTGTTAAACAGTACATCCAAACCCAAGTTTTGCAAATACCCTCGCTCAAGTACAATTGAGTTTGTGAGAAAGCTAATCCAATCGAACAAAGAAAAAATACAAAACTAAAGTCGCCATGCAAATAGAGAAGGATCGCTCAAAGAAGTTTCCAAAATCAAAGAAGAAGACTAAGGTGAATTTTTTACTTACTTTGTTTGCAGTTATATGTTTCTTACAAATGACGTTGCTTCATTTCTTTCAGTCCAGCAGCAAGGATCGTGCAGAGAGGTTATCAAAATCAAAGAGGAAGAACGGAAAGAAAAAGACTGAGGTAAATTATGGTCTTAGTTTGTTTGCAGATAGGTTATCAAAATCAAATGACTTTACTTCATTTCTTTCATCGATTGCAAACAGACAGGTAGCAAAAAGGAACAAGCTTCTGAAACAATAACAAAACATGGTTGTTCTTGGAAAATAATTATCCATGTCTAACAATTTAGGGTGAGGTACACTCATTTTAGTGTGTCAAGTTAACAATTAATCTTTGTAATTAACCATTGTGTTTCTCTTAATATTTCTTATTTTAACAGTTGGACCAAGATTCGAATTAAGCGGTAAGAAATTCATAAACGAAATTCTTACACATTTTGAATGCAGATGCAATTTCTATCAACCAATGGTGTACTCATCGGCTTCCATGATATGAAGGTTAATATATTTGATGTTTCCTGTTGGTCTTTCTAAAAAATTCCCTCATACGATAAATTCCATGAAATGCTGTACTCACCGACTTCCATGATTATAATAGCCAATTGAGGACAAGATGATTATTGACGATTTTGGAAAATTAAGAGGTTTTGTGACTCTCGAGGTAAACCATGGTACTATACTCTGATTATTGCATCTTGAACTTCATTTGACGTATTACTAATACCAGTTATCAGTATTTTGTAGCAAGATCTGCAAATGGCAGACAGGATTTATCTTAGTTTGCATTACGGGGTTAAATGGAAGCATAATCATAAGGTAATCATAAGGGAACATATTCATTTTGTTTTCCATATTTTTTCTTCGCAACTAAAAAGACTTACATTATTTGTTGGCAGATTGTTGTACGTGCTCCTCATTGGTGACATATGCTTCTTATACTAACTTTTACATTCTCAAATGTGGTGAAGAAGATGTACCGAGATCAGGCACAAGAGGAGTTGTGATGAAAGAATCATCCAGATGTAGTTGTTATTACTTAGTAGTTCTATGAAGTTGTAGTTGTCGAATGGCTGAGCCTGTAATGACTTTTTTATTGTGTTATCTTACCAACGTTAAACCATTATGTAGACTGCAGATCATTATCCTTATGTAAATACTACACTTTCGTTATCTTGAGTTAGTGCAGTTGAGTTAGTAGACTTTCCAATGTGTAATACAAAACATGGCCAACTTCAACTTTTTAATGTTCAAGTTTTTGTTTAATTTCTGATTGTGTTCTATAAGTGACTAAGGCTTTTATAGCCATGAAAGAACAACCGACATTTAGCAGTAGAGAAGCATACAACATCCAATGGAAAAAGAATTATACCTTATGCCATGATTTACTTTGTTTACTCTCCGTAGTCATGGAAACATGCATACTGATTCACTAAGCGTAGATTAACAATGTCTATATCGTTCTGCCATTAAAGCATGAAGTAGCCATCCAAAACACTTATATTTTTTTGACCAAGATCATTTAAAACAGAAACAAAAAAATTGATAAGTGGATACAATTTCTAACGCAGGAAATTACCTGAATTACACAAACAAATATATGGGCTAACTTTTTGCTCTGAACAGAACTTTTTTTTTATAGATTAGAGGCGTGAGGCCGAAAGCTTAATAGAAAACATAATATTTCGTTCTTATCCGACACCACTTCGTTTTTGGATCATTCGAAAGAAAAATTAAATGCATCCAAATGGCAGAAGCTTCAAATGAAAAAATTGCTTACCATACTAAGGTTGTCTGTGAGCAATTCCTATCTTGGTCTTTTGATACTACTGTGAAAACACTTGGTATACGGGGATATTCTAAAACATGAAGGGAGGGACGAGCCAACTATAATGCGGGACTTTAGCATCGCAAATGCAAAAAAAAATTTATGCCAATAATAGAATGAATTCTTCTTAATGGACATATAAAAACCATCCCCTTATGCAATCACCTTTAGTTGAAGACAATGTAGTTCACAATCGGAGTAGATCAAAATACCATTAAATGCACCAGCAAGGAAACATTGACCTAACACCGAGACAACTCACAAGAACATAATTTGAATGCCCGAGTGAATGTAAATCTCAATTTTGGAACAATTTTGGGTGTTATTATTTTAATGTTCAAGTTTAGAAGTTCACTGATACTATGTATTATCAGAGACGAGCATTAGCACAACGGCAACGATGGCAGAGAGAACAAGCTGAAAACGATGCAAGAGTAATCACTGATGCATTGGTACGTCTTTTTTTGGTAGATTTTAGTATACAATATTGATTTGGTATATGATCCTTGCATAATGATTTGCTATCCTTACATTTCAGGGACGGGCAGTAGCACAACAAAAAATACCTGAGATTGAACCAGGGGAAAGAGTTACAAGAACCGGCATTGGTGTAGAGGTGCGTGATTTTATTAAGCTTTATATCTATCAGACCTAGAATGGTAGGTCATGATTTTATTAAGCTTTATAGAGGAGGAGTAAATTACTTCTGTGAAGACCAAAAAATCTAGGATTACAACCATAACTATAACATCCTAATTAGCT
>JAJJMA010058460.1:5731-17983 GCA_023529015.1 Papaver nudicaule
TTTGTAACCTCAGTTTGCCCATCAGATTGTGGGTGGTATGCAGAACTGATAGGTGCTCAAAACACCTATTCAAGAGTACCTAATTTATGCACTTTAGTCGGCTAATTCCTCATATATTGTTTAATTTACTTCTTTTCTATTTTGCAGGTATTTTGAAATTATATTTTATAAAATGAAGCAGAAACGATTCGATTCACAATTTGGAGTCATATGGAGTTGGTGATTTTTGAACACAAGAAGGATACAAGCACAATGGTGTCGCAGAAGAGAATTACTAAGGGGCAGACACAGGAATTACTGAGGCACCCGAAGAATTCTACTCAGAGCAGCCAACTACCAAACTAGAGGCACCACCACAAAAAGCCAACTGGTTATTCCCAACCACAGCGCAGCACTAAGGGCCACCCTCTTATCTTTTAAAAACCAGGCGCAGATTTCTTTGTTGATTTTATATCTGTGTCTGAAATAAAGGTCACAGTGGAGAGCTAAGGAAGAAGGAAAGGAAAATCGAGATTGGCTAGGCAAACAAGCAGTCAAGCCGTGGATTTAGAGTTAGTGGGAATATCAGAAGCTAAGGAGATGGACTGTGGTGCTAATTTTGCAGGATTAGGAGGTTCGATTTGCAGATCAAGTCTCAGAGAACAAGAAATGTACTGCTAATTTATGAGTCAAGTTTAGAACATGATGATTGGGAAGAGAAGATGAGGTTTTGGCTGTTGATTGCTGCTACTATGGCAGTGAATTTGAAGAGAGGTCAGAAGAAGAAGGAGAAGGAAGTTGCAGTCAGTTGAGGATGAATTGAGGAACTGGAAGGCGTATTTGGGATTGCATAAAGCTTCTGGAGCTTGGGTTGTGGTTAATTTCTTCTTTGAATGGTTGTGTGAATCTAATTTTTTATCTGCTGGTGATGAACTCGACGCCGGCTGTGTGGAGAAGGTGGAACAGTATTGTCGGATTTCCATATCCGACGGAATGGAAAGGAAAGTGTACGTATGCCTGGCACATGTGCAGGCTGTCGGAACCGTGTACCCAGGAAGTGATAATGGGTCAGTTTTTGGACTGGGTTTAGGAAAGTGGTATATTTAGAAATCAGGGTTGGTTTTCTGGCGTGAATAAATAAGGGATTACAGGTAGTTTGGACATCACACAACTTGAGAAGAAAAACACCCACAGTTCCCGAGATAGAGTTCTAGCAAGGGTTTTGGCACGGTTTTCGAGGTGGAACTTTGGGGGCAAGATTGGAGCTTTTGCATCAAGGGTTTTTATGATTTTTATCACTTTTATATTGTTTTCTTTTGCTTTCAATAAGAACATGAGTAGCTAAATAATCCTACATTGGTTAACGATGTAGTCTAATTTCAGAAACATACACTGAGGATACATTCAATTTGTTATTTGATTTCTCCATTATCGTTCATGTTCTACGGTTTATAGATGATTCATAACTATGTATATGATGATTGATGATTGAGTATTTGTTTGTTTAGGATGCATATTGAATACCCATATATTCATATCTAGTGTTAGACTAGGGTTTTGAGATACAGATAGTCGATGAACCTTGTCATGAGTAGCGCATTATGATTGCTGATTGTAGTCAAATCCTTCGTGTAATCATATGTAGAACTTGACACATGTTAAATAGTTTGATCCTAGTATTTCTATTGCATGGAATAGCCTCGTTCACAGAACTTAGAGCTCTTGGAGAATTAAATTTGATTGCACGTTGCGTTGAGTTATTCTCTGAGTAGTATTTGCATATTCATCGTTATGGTATGCAATGATACAAGGAATTTGTCGGAGTATACTCTCGATGGGGTACTCTAGGGTTATTGGTGATGAGAAATCAGGTAGCAAGTCTAGGTGTTGATTCAAATGCATGTCTTATGAATGAAGATGAACCCTTAACCAGTATTCTCAACCTATTGATTACTTTTATTCATTCTTTACTTAAATTTTTATTTTATTTTATTTTATTGCACAACAAAATCCCCCTTGGTTACTTAAGTTTTCAATTACGAATAACAATCAATTCCTCTCTGTGGATCGAACTTGTTCTTATTGCTATACTCGTATTTATATTAGTGAAGTGAAAGAACTCAAAATATTTGTGTTGGTTGACAACCGATCAAATTTTGGCGCCGCTGCCGGGGAGAGGCATAGCGGATTGTTATTTTGTTTTTGAGTTCTTATTTTTGTTTTTAACTTCTTTTTCTAGAATTGTATTTCAGGTACAATATTGGAAGAGGAATCAAAAGGAGCAATGAGTGATTCGAATCGTACACTCAAGGAGCTAGCTTCTTACAAGTTAGATCATCACCAATGGTGCATCCAAACAACATCTACATTTGAGATAAAGCCGGGATTGATTAGAGAGCTTCCCACGTTTCATGGGTTAGCTAACGAGGATCCATTCAAACATCTCATGGATTTCCAGAACATTGTCTTGGCTTTAATTCCCATGAACGCTGATGTAGATGAAGTTACGAACTTTCCAATTCTCTTTGGTAGGTGTGGCTAAAGAGTGGCTCTATTATTCACCCTTTGGGGGTATTACAACATGGAAAACAATGAAGGAACTTTTCCTCGACAGGTATTTTCCCGTTTCTAAAGTTTCCCAAATAAGAAAAGAGATCAGTGAAATAAGTCAAATTGTGAGTGAGACTTTGTATGATTACTGGGAACGCTACAAAAGGTTAGTTGCCAGCTGCCCACATCATCAAATAAGTGATTCTTTGATATTGCAATACTTTTATGAAGGTCTCTTTCAGGTGATCGAAATCTTCTTGATGCTGCAAGTGGTGGTGTATTTATGAGCAAAACTGCAATAACAGCTAGAGAGTTAGTTGAGAGTATGGCAACAAATTCTCGACAAATCTATACTTGTTCAGAACCACTTATCAAGAATATTGCAGAAATTAATCAAATCTCGAAGCTACACCAACATGTTAATTACTTGGGAGATATGATTGCAGCTTTGGTACCAAAACCATCTTCTCCAGCTGATCAACCACCACCACAACAACAAAGCCAAAGTTCGAACATGGAAGAATTGTTAAAGGCATTCATGCAAAGAACCGAGGATGCAGTGAAAGACTTGCAAACGCAAGTTGGCACTATGACAGGTGAATTGAATCAGTTGAAGACACATAACAGTGGGATTATTAATGCTGTGACTCTGAGAAGAGGGACACAAACTGTGGATCCCACAATTACTGCAACAAGAAGTAGTGAGTCTCCAAAAGAGCCAGTTGTTGAGGAGCGAGTTACAGAACCGCCCAAAACTAATAAGGTACCCAAAAACATTTCTAAAACTCTTGTTTCTACTTATGTTCCTCCTTTGCCTTTTCCTCGCAGGTTTACTACTTCCAAAAAGGAGGAACTGGAAAAAGCAGATTTTAGATATTTTTAAGAAGATTCATGTGGACATTCCACTTGAAGATGCTATCAAGCAAATGCCTAAGTTTGCTAAAGTGCTGAAGGATTTGTGTACCAACAAGAGGAAGCTCATCGGGAATGAGGTAATGAGTGTGGGGGAGAATTAATACCTCTGCTATCTTGCAGAAGAAACTCCAACTCAAATGTAAACATCCCGGTAGTTTTGATATACCTATTTTTATTGGTAATACTAAGTTCAAAAAGGCTATGTTAGATTTAGGGGCGTCAGTGAGTGTGATGCCAGCATCTATATATGAATCTCTTAATCCTGGACCACTTAAGGAAACTGATATTATTTTACAATTGGCTGGTCGTTCTAATGTTTACCCAAGGGGTGTTGTTGAGGATGTACTTGTGCAGGTCAATCAATTGGTCTTTCCAGTGGACTTTTGTGTGTTGGAAATGAATGATGGATCATCAGATTCGTCTATTCCTATGTTGTTGGGACAACCCTTTATGAAGACAACTAAAACCATCATTGATGTGGGAAAAGGGACGTTGACAATGGAATTTGATAAAGAAAAAATACATTTCAATATTTTTGACACGATGAGATATCCTAGTGATGTCAACTCTTTTTTCTCTATTGATGTGATAGATGATTTAGCTCAACGGATGTTTGAATTGAATAATGCAGATACCTTAGAGACCGTGCTTACAAAGCCAATTGATCATGGTGTAGAATGTAGCGATGAATTAAAGGAAACCGTTGGTTCTTTAAATTCATTGCAAGAATATCCTAGTGCTTCTTTTATATCTTTGCCATGTTCTAATGAAAATATTTTGCCATCTGTGTTGCAGGCTCCTAAACTAGAACTGAAACCTCTTCCGGATCACTTAAAATACTTGTATTTGGGTGAGAACGAAGATTTACCGGTAATAGTTGCTAAGGATTTGACAGAGTTGCAAGAACAAAGACTTCTTCGAGTGTTGAGGAAGCACAAGACGGCCATAGGATGGACAATTGTTGATATTAAGGGGATAATCCCTACCGTTTGTATGCATAGGATACTTCTTGAAGAGGGAGCAAAACCAACTAGGGAATCTCAACGCCGTTTGAACCCTCCAATGATGGAAGTAGTCAAGAAGGAGATACTTAAGCTATTAGCTGTTGGAGTTATTTACCCCATCTCTGATGGTAAGTGGGTGAGCCCGATATAAGTTGTACCAAAGAAGTCGGGCGTCACAGTGGTGCAGAATGATCGAACTTGTCCCAACTCGTGTGCAAACGGGTTGGAGGGTTTGTATTGATTATCGAAAACTTAATGCTACCACTAGAAAAGATTACTTTCCTTTGCCTTTTATTGATCAGATGTTCGAACGTTTAGCTGGACACTCTCACTATTGTTTTCTTGATGGTATTCAGGTTATGATCAGATTGTGATTGCACCGGAGGATCAAGAGAAAACTACTTTTACGTGCCCGTTCGGAACATTTGCATATAGAAGGATGACTTTTGGTTTGTGTAACGCTCATGCGACCTTCCAAAGGTGTATGGTTAATATTTTTTCCGATTATGTAGAACGCATGATAGAAATATTTATGGATGATTTCAGTGTGTATGGTGATTCCTTTGACCATTGCTTAGATAATCTAACAAAAATTCTTGAGAGATGCGTTGAGACTAATCTTGTGCTAAACTGGGAGAAGTGCCATTTTATGGTAACTCATGGCATTGTTTTAGGCCATATTATATCTTCTAAGGGACTAGAAGTTGATAAATCTAAGATTGATCTTATTCGTGCTTTAACCCCTCCCACTACTGTGAGGGAGGTTCGTTCTTTTCTTGGTCACGCAGGATTTATCGCAGGTTTATCAAGGACTTTTCCAAGATTTCATCACCATTGTGCAAATTATTGCAAAAGGATGTGGCATTTAACTTCGATGAGAAGTGCTTGGAGGCGTTCAATCGTTTGAAAGAACTTTTGATTACAGTCCCTGTTCTTCGACCACCGAATTGGAGCAAGCCATTTGAGCTAATGTGTGATGCCAGTGACTATGCGGTTGGTGCAGTATTGGGACAACATATTGGGGGAGTACCTCATGCTATTTATTACGCCTCCATGTTAGAGCATAGCTCGGTTGAACCCACTGATATTGCTATCTCAAGTCAGTTGTCAAGTTTATGAGACAAAAGCACAATCCTTGATAAGTTTACTCCACAACTCGGACTAGGATAGTTCTAGGTAATCGAGACGAAGACTGATGAACGAAGACCGAAGCTTACTACTTGATAAATCATAACGTCCTCGCTGAAGGTTAGAAAGGTATTTCCTTTTCGTATCGTTTTTACCATTTCTATCATACCAATAGTCTATGATGTTGTTTATATGATCCGAAGGTATTCTAGGATTTTCGCCTTTGCATTTGTCACACTTGTGATAATTTGTATAGGTAGAGTATGTTGAGTTGTCTCTTGAAATAACCCCAACGGTGAACGCGTTCATGAACACGTACATATGTTGACTTTGGGATTTCAGAGAACGAGCTAAGTCTGTATGAACGCGTTCATGAACGCGTACATACAAGTTCAAGAATTCTCCTGAATTCTCCTGAACTCTAAGGACTGCTCTATGAACGCATTCATATAAGCCATGCGAAAACTTCCAACTTTCATATCTTGAAGTTTTCGGTCTAGACATGATTAGTTCTCGGACTTGTCGTGACTTGGCCCATGGAATTCAACAACTTAATCCAAGCGATGTTCAAACTAAGCATTTGGACCAGAAGTCGCAAAGCGATGTCCAAACTGTAGTTGGTAAAATCCCCATAGTGGTGATTTTACCAATACACCCATGATTAAAGACCATAAACACACCATAACATGTATACTTAAGGTAAACACCTCAATACATAGATCAGCATTCAGCTATAAGCAGAAGACAATACTAAGTATGAAACCATAAGTGAAACACAGCAAATAATAAAGATTAAAGCCCTCAAACATATATTTTCATTAATAGAATCCTTGCATCTCACCTTGCTAAGGATGAACACTCTACAGATAATCACAAGATCTCACTAACAGCTTGGGCTATGGAGAGTTAGAAGGTTTCTTCCTCTCGATAAACCAAGTCCCAGCAATCACTTTTTCCAACCCCTCTCCATGAGGGCGTACATTGCCTTATATAGCGTTTACAAGTAATGGAATACAGCTAATAAGTACAAACTACTCTGACACTTCTTGTCCTGTTCCTCACCGCCTTACCGCTATACTTTCTCAATAACTCAGCGTCTTCCCCTTATACTTCAGCGCCATTCCTTTATGTAAGATAAGATCAATGACTCAGATTCCACTGAGTCAACCTTTCAACTCTGCCAATCCGACCGTTCTGCCCAACACTTAATGCTCAACTAATTTGCTCAGCTTTTGTCGAGGCTTTACCGCTGATGAAAGCTCTTGTGTGTACCGCTGTTCCCTTTACTTTCTCAGCATCCTTCTTTTGTTAGTGATTACCGCTGATTGGATCCGCTGTCATTATACTTCTTCTCTTATAAATGCCCTTCTGAATATTAATCCTTCCTTAGGTTCTTACCAATTGGCGTATGGCATTTTCTTCCCCTACATTTTGCCTCTTTCATCTTAAAAGACTTTAGTCGCTGAAGAAGAAAATCTCTTTTGTCCGCCGAAAATGCCAGCGCACTCCTCTGACAGTACTTTCTCCACGTGTAGCTGCATGCCGAAAATTTAGGGGTGACCTGTTACTTGTTTAACCGGTTGAGATCCTTTACCTATAAATATTTCCTTTCTTCCCCACTTCTTCATTTTCCTTCTTAGCCTTCTTTGCTTTCCTTCTTCTCTGCAAACCCTAAGCCAAAAACCCTAACCACCACAAACCGTCGCAGTTCAGCCGAGAACATCCTCTTTCCACCTCTATTTCAACTTCTTTTTGGTGTAAAACCACTTTTTGGCTACTGCTCTACGACATTCTGCCTTCAGATTTAATTTTCACTCCCTTTTTCCTTACTCCGGTGGAATTTCACCTCTGCAACTTCTCCTTTTCCGACCTAACTTCATCTTTTCCGACTGTCCGATGGATTCTACAGACTCTTCTTATGATCAGGAAAGGGAACTTCAGCAACAAGGGTCTAACCAAGAAGACGCCGAGTCGTCTTCACATTCTCAAGACCAGGACTCTGAAGATGAGGAGTCTTCTGATGTTGGCGGTAGGCCTTCCTGGGGTGATAGCTGGGAGGAATACTACTCCAAAGATCATGAGGTCATTCCGGCGCTTAGCATTTCTCCTCTCGCTGGCATTACCATGTGTTCTGAGAAGCTTCTTCTAAACCACATCCGCCAAGAAGGTCAAGACGAGAAGCACTTGGTCATATCCATGGGCCAGATTAGAGCTGGATATCAATTCCCCCTCTACGATCCTACCAATCCTCTTCTCCTTAGGCTGCTGAAGCACATAAACAAGCATCCTGCTCAACTTTCCGGTAACTCCATTCGTATTCTCTATGAGTGGGTTGCCCGCAGCAACGGTTATACGCTCTATCCCAATATCACTAGGAATCCATCCTTTACCAATAAAGAGCTGTATACCGTTGAAAACTTTATAGATCAATATCATGTGAAGCCCAGCTCCAGAGCCGGCGAACCTTGGCTGTATCGTATTGAGTCAAGAAGAGGTTCAAACAATCCCAAAAAATTCTTAAGGGATGTTGACAGGGAAACTTCTACCACTGCAAATCCCACAGTCCGCCATAAGTCTGAAAACCGCTGGGGCGAAATTCCTTGCCTAGTTGAAGGTCCTTGGCTCAAGGGCTTTGAAGATGAGAACAAAACCATTCCTCGCAAAGAATTTCTCCCTGAACATTCTGATTTGGCCACACATGATTTTTTTTCCGTCCGCTGGGATGAAGAAAATCAGTATCTCAAAAAGGATGGGAAGTTTGTCGTTGAAAAGAAGAAGTGGGTTAAGAAACCCGAGTTTTGTAAGCCGCCTACTAAGAAACAACAAGGCACCAAGAGGAAAGGAAAAGAAGGAGACGCTGTTGAGGTAACAAACACCTTGCTTTTTGTTTTTGAAATATATGTATATATTTGCCTCTGTTTGTTAGCTAAACTGCTGACGATGATTTTCCTTTACTCAGCAACCCAAGAAAAAGTCTAAGTCAGAGACACCTGTTAGTGCAAAAGATCGTGTTAAAGGTCTTGTTAGTGTTCTCCCTGGTATGACTACCGCTGGCTCCAAGAAAAATAACAGCATCAAGTCTACCGCTGGTGAATCTAAAAAGAATGCTAACGTCAAATCTGTTGATGCTGCAAAGAAAGATGGCGCTCTTTCCAAAAAGAAAGACAGCGGGTCTTCAATGAAGAAGGATGGAGAATCTTCTAAAAATAAGGGTGGTGAAACCGCCGAGAAAAAGGACAACCAATCTTCTCAGAATAATGACAAGGTGCCAAAGATTAAAAAGACTCGTGCTTCCAAGGGTGGTGATCAGCCCATCAATCCTGTTACCGCCAATGATCTTGTTTCTGAAGATCAACCTTTGAAATCTGCTGTCGAGCGCCATGCTAATGAAGTGTTTGAAGAAACTCCTACAACTCCACCAGCTACTACTTCCAATACTGCCACCACAGGGCAGGGTACCGCTGAGATGAATGTGGATATGGCTGATGAGAACACTATTGAAACGTATGCTCCTGAGCAGTCAACTAATCAGATTGGATCTACCTCTGCCTCAGCTACCAACAATATTGCCTCAGCCCTTCATCACCTTCTCTCACTTAACATTCCGCCTTGTCCTTCTGCTGGCAATACTTCTGCAGAGGTTCCATTGCCACCAAACAAGCTAGTGGAATTCTTTGCTAAATTGCTATCTCAAAATGAGAGTGGTTCTAATACCCTTTACCTGGAGTCAATGAGCAAACTAAGCGAACCTGGGTTAGCACTGAGGCCCGCTGATCTTACTACCGCCGTTTCTCATCTTACTCCCTATGAACAGTTCTGTATTGCTGTCATGGTAAATACTACTGCCTCAGCTTCGTCTTTGTCTTTATTCTAGACTTCTCTTCTAACCCCACTATTCCCCTGTATTCTATAGGATTTCCAGCGCAATTTAGGTGGTATTACATTGAACGCTCAACTAAAGCAAGAACTGGACAATCTGCGCCAAGCAAAAGCTAAGGTGGAACAGGACCATGCTACCACGAAACACCTATTAGCTGAGGAAAAGAAGCAGAGCCTTCGTCATTGGACCAACTGCAATCAACAGAAGAAAAAAGTTGAGGAACTCCAAGGTTAGCAATTATTTTCTATCTTGCATACAATGATTTTATATTTTGTTTCCCCTTTACCCAACGCCTAGTCTCTTTCCCTTATAAGGTCGCCGACAAAACCCCGATAACCGACTACAGCGGGCTGAAACTGAGATTGGTAAGTTGATTAGTGCTAACAACAAACAACGTAATATGTTAACCGGTTTGGGTCGGGATATTAAGTGGTATCGCCAAGAGTTGCGTAATATCACTGATCTTAATATTAAACTTGATCATCTGCTCAAAGCTTCTGAAGCGGATGTGGCATGGAAAAAAAGTGAGCTGGACAACGCCTCCCGCTTGGCAGAATTAGAGCGTAAAGCCAAGGAAAAGATGACTGTGGAGCATATGAAGCTGACTTCCCAACTAAAGGAAAAAGAGGCCACCATTTCCCGTCTATCTTCAACATTGGTTTGCCGTACCGCTGAGAGGGACTCCGCCAGAACTGAGATTCAACATCATAAGGATTTCGCCCAAATTCATGGGAATCGTGCTAGGGAGCTGAATGAAGAAAATACGATACTTAGGCAGAAAATCAAACAAGCTGTTGGTCCCTGCTCTGATCAGGAAGTTCTTATTAGACTTGATGAAATAAGTACCGCTAAAAAGGGTATCCAAGAATATGTTAGCGGTCTAGAAGGTAGCTTTTTAGGATTTTCTTTTCCCATGTAATTTGTAATTTACCATTGCCTCGGCGCTAACACTATGCCTTTCCTTTGTTTTCAGAGAAGAACAAGCAATTGGAGTCTCAGCTAGAGGAGCAGACTACCATTTTGAAGGATCATAGCGGTTGTACCGCCAGGATTGCTGGTTTGGAGGGTCAAGTAAAAGATCATCAAGCGTGCGGAGACAAATTGCAAGCGCTTGAAACTGACTATATGCAGAGTACTGGTAAAATCACCAACTTGGAGAATGATATTAAAGCTCTTCAGGATTTCAAGATGAAGTTTGAGGATGAAGTATCCAAGTCTGCTAAGCTTCAACGTATGCATGATGGCCTTAAATCTGAGCTGCGTCTCGCCAGGAAGTCGATTCGAAATCTAGAAGAGGAAAATGCTTCCGATGTTAGAATGGCTGGTTTCTATTCTGTTCAAATGTTCTTGGCAAAGTTCTGTCCTGATAATGGTTTGGATATTCCGGAGGAGTATGCTCCTGGACGCGATCCACCTCCCATGGAAAATGCTCCTGGTGCCGCTGATGATGAAGGTAACGCTGAGGATACCATTGAGGTACACAGTGGTGAAGAGGAAGTTGAAGAAGAAATTGGTGAAGAAGAAGAACAGGTTGGCAAGGAAGAAGATGCCGATAGTGACAGAGATTTGCAGCCAAAAATTCATGATTCCCAGCACCATGGTGGCAAAGATGCTAATGTTGGCAATGAACAAGGTACTCC
This sequence comes from Papaver nudicaule, assembly GCA_023529015.1. Classification (NCBI taxonomy): domain Eukaryota; kingdom Viridiplantae; phylum Streptophyta; class Magnoliopsida; order Ranunculales; family Papaveraceae; genus Papaver; species Papaver nudicaule. The sequence goes on from JAJJMA010058460.1 coordinate 16,828, forward strand.
TGAATATCAGCGTCAAGATGCCAATAATCCAAAGCAAGATAAGGGTGGAGCTTCCACTAATGCTGAAGAAAAAGACAAAGGTATTTCTACTAAGATAAAGGATCTCAATATGGTTGTAGACAACCCTTGAAATCTCCCAGCGTGCAAGTCTTGATTAATGCTTCATCCTTTAACTACCCAATGTAATCTTGAATAGCTAATTTACTTAGCTTTCTTAGTCATGAGATGTGTTTCTCACTTTTTAGTAAAGACTTTTGGTAGACGTTTTTGTACCTTTTGCATTTTATTATGTATGTATGATTTTCTTTGTTTGCTTTCACCGGTATAATCGAATCCATTTTAATTTCAATGATGAGCTGACAGTATTTTTCCTTAGCCACATTCGCACCCATTTTCGCTATACATTGTTACTTGTGCCCGTCGGCGATCTATTATAAGTGGTAGGTTTGCCAAGAGGGTGGTTAGTGCCTCCGGGAGTCTTATATTTTTCTGCCAGCACTTACAGATCAACAAGTAACGCGTCAGGAATTTTAATGCACCAGTTAGCCAGGTTTACTGCTATTCAAAGCCATGCATTGAAAACTAAAATGTTTCGCTATGTCCCGGCGTATGATTTTCATGGCGATTTTGCCTCAGCGGATAGTTATTTAACCTTGCAGAATTTTATTTGGCAAATTTGCCTCAGCGTATGGCTATGTAAGCCTTGTAGACTTTATATTTGGCAAATTTGCCTCAGCGTATGGCTATGTAAGCCTTGTAGAATTTATATTTGGCAAGTTTGCCTCAGCGTATGGCTATGTAAGCCTTGTAGAATTTATATTTGGCAAATTTGCCTCAGCGTACTTGCCGCTGTATGCGAAAAGTAATGACAATAATTTGTTAACGGGGTTCAGCGCATAAAGCAAACCTACATCCCCGGATCTTATTCACTGCAGATTACAAGAGCTAATAAGACCTCTTGGGTATTATGCCCGCCCAAGACTTCGGATTTTTACATATATCCTTATGGATAGAATCTTTTAATAAACTTGGCATTCCATGGATGTTCAAGCTCCTTTCCATGCTCATCAACTAACACATAAGCTCCACTACCTGCTACACGCTTTACGACATAAGGGCCTTCCCAATTAGGCTCCAGCTTCTTACATCCTTTCTT
>JAJJMA010058470.1:0-10455 GCA_023529015.1 Papaver nudicaule
ACTATTTCCTGATATATCTTTAATTTCTTTGCCACAACTGAACCCAAACACTGTTATGATTGGAACCTAATTCTTTCTTCTTAGTCTTCGAAAATCTCTTTCAACCCATGGCAGATCACCCATCAAACCATCGGTGCTCAACCTTTTGGCGATTTTCGGAAGGTATTCGAAGCCTACAATCCATTAGTTGAGAAAATAGATTGTCCGAGGCATCACTCCCGATCGTGGATCAAAGTGTTAAGCTTTTTGTTAATTAAGGCTCAACCTTAATTAAGGCTCAACCTTTTGTTAATTTTTATAAGGCTCGGACACAGTAATTAAGGCTCAACCTTTTTGTTAATTTTTATAAGTCGGTGATGAGTTGTTCAAGTCAAATTAGTCGCCCGAGATCGTTGTCCTGGTCGTTGATCAAAGTGTAAGTTGGTCAGGTCGACATCGTAGGCCGTTGCTCAACCTTTTTGTTAATTTTTATAAGCCGGTGTTGAGATGGTCAAGTCAAATTAGCCGGTCGGGATCGTTGTCCTGGCCGTTGATCAAAGTGTTGAGTTGGTCGGGTCGACGCCGTAGGCATTGCCTTTTTGTTAATTTTTATAAGGCAGTGTTGAGATGGTCGATTCATATTAACCGGCGGGGACCGTTGTCCCGGCCATGGATCAAAGTGTTGAGTTGGTCGGGTCAACGTTGTAGGCTGTTGTTCTACCTTTTTATTAATTTTTATAGGCCGGTGTTGAGATGGTCAAGTCAAATAAGCCGGACAGGAATGTTGTCTCGGTCGTGGATCAAAGAGTTGAGTTGATCTGGTCGACGCCTTAGGCCAATGCTCAACCTTTTTGTTAATTTTTATAAGTCGGTGTTGAGTTAGTCAATCATATTAACCGGCCTGCAGCTGACGCTCAAGCTTTCGTCGATTCTTAGAGGTTTTGGAAACCTACGACTCATAAGTAGAGTCAACAGATTATCTGAGACCTACGCCCCGGTCGTGGATCAAAGTGTTGAGTTGGCCATTTCAAATTAGTCAGGGCTCAACCTTTTTGTTTATTTTTATAAGCCGATGTTGTGTTGGTCAAGTCAAATTAGCCGACCGGGACCATTGTCCCGGCCGTGGATCGAAGTTGAGTAGGTCGGGTCAACGCCATAGGCCGTTGCTCTACCTTTTTGTTAATTTTGATTACTCACCCTTTAAGTAAATTTTGATCACTCACTTTTTTCTTTCTTCCTTTGAGCAAGCCATTTCTCTTTTGTTAATTTTTATTTGTCGGTGTTGAGTTGATCGAGTCAAATTAACTGGGATCAAAGTGTTTAGTTGATCGGTTTGACGACGTAGGTCGTTGTTCAACTTTTTTGTTATTAATTTATCTAAGCTGGTGTTGTGATGGTCATGTCAAATTAGCCGGCCGGAACCGTTGTCCTTGTTGTGGATCAAAGTGTCGAGTTGGTCAGGTTGGGACAACGCGATAGGCCTACACTCAATCTCTTTGTTAATTTTTATAAGTCAGATCAAAGTGTTGAGTTGGTCGGATCGACGGGGTTAGCCGTTACTCAACCTTATTGTTAAATTTTAATTGTTGGTGTCTAATTGGTCAAGTCTCAACCTTTTCCCGGTGTTCCTTTGTTGTTTGGTTGGGTTTTGCACGACCACTCTAATTTATTTCTTTTTAAATGAGAATATAAATTGGCTATTTTTTTTTTTTGATGCAAATATAAATTGGCTATTTATTTTGCGGGGTTTATTTCCTTTTTTTTTTTTTTTTGTATAACATCTGACATAAAATGCTATACAGTAAAAACTCTATATATTAATACTCTTGGGACCACACAAAATTATTAATATATGGAGTTTATTATTATATGGCAGTATACCAAAAAAAATATTATTTTTTACTAGTTTAATGTATTATACTCATTTAGGAGATAAATATAATATCTATGTATGTAATATATATTGTGTTGTATCAAATTTAGTTATGTTAGGCAAAATATTAACTAAGATGTTAGGAAATTGTTTTAGCTTTATTGCACAAAAGGTTTCATGCCAAGAAGCTTTAAACATGCTCGATAAGTTGGAAATATTTTGGCTTCAACAAGAAGGTGTCCATGGCGACGAGGTTTTACGCATCCGTAAGCTAAAAGATGCGGTAACAACCCAAAAAATTACATTTGCTTCTCAAACAACTATAGATAAATATTTTAGTCCATCTTAAATTATGTTGTACAAGATATATATTTTCCAATATAATATCAATTATTAATATATGGAGGTAAATTAGTTAAAGTGGGACTGGAAAAATGTATTGATATTAAAATGTGGAGTTTATTACTATTTGTAACTGGCCCAAATTGAGACTATGATTTTTTATTAATATATAGAGTTTATTAATATATGGAGTATCAATATATGGGGTTTTTACTGTACAATGTATCAAATAACCAGATTTTCTAGCTTTATTTCCTATTATTTTTTTGAATAACATCGAATGCAGACATGGAATGCTATACAATGTATCAAATAACCAAATTTTCTAGCTGATGCATTATCAGTTTATGAATATTCAAATCTGAAAAACTCGTTTCATAATTATCTATTTGATGGAAATGAAAGCCAACAGACTTGCCAAAGTGGTAAATAATATTAAACATTTCTTAAACTTAAAAATTAAGAAAACAAAATAAGGCAACTGCACCTTAATCATCTGAACTTGGTAGCTTTGTCTGGATAGGTAGAAAATTTGTCTAATTGTCTAAGCTTATATACCATAGTGTAAGAAATAGGGCCCATGGAGTAAGTTTATATACAGATATGTCAGGGTATCTGCAGTGTTGGGTTTGCAGCCCTTGCGCAAAACTTATATGTGCAATCTGTGGGATTCGAACCCACAACTACATGGTTGAAGGCCATGTGCTCTACCAGTTGAGCTAAGATAGCAAGCAAGCAAGCAAAAGTTACTGTTGAACATAATGTATCCCTATGAATCACATGTGGGAGCATAACCACAAACTTGAGTATATACAGTAGTATCTGAACATTTCAAGAGGGTCTAACCAATTTTAATGGTTTTATATCTTAAATCTTTGAGGTTTCCAGTTTACTGATTGCTCCAATGAGATGGTACATTTATGCATATACTACAATAAAACACATCTCAATATTGCACACAAACACATTTGATTCTTCGTTTGACTATTATGACTAAATGCACATTTACCTTATAAGCGAATAAGATCCTACCTCGTAGTGTCGAGCAAGACCATCACACTTCCCTAATGTCTGCATTCGGCAATAAAGGGAAATTATTAGCTGCGACTGAAAACTTCTAGACTCGCTGAAGATCATACTTCTCTGTAAAGAATTGGCACAAATTTTTTTGTGAGAAGCTGTTTGTGTTTGAACCACTAAATGATTTGAGCGGCAGAGAATACTCAGCAATGATAAATGATTTAGGCAGCGGAGAATTCTCATTTGGTAATAAGCCATCTCTTACCCAGTTAACCACCTCTCTAGCTGAACCCATACCATAGTCAATTACTCTTTATTTTAGTACCATTATGATATTCATCATCTCGAATAGCCTAAAAATCATAACACGAATAGCCTAAAAATCATAACAAAATGACAAATGGTCAGTGATAATTGACAGAATCAAGGCAAATTTGGGCTACGTGGTGAAATGCAAAACATAACACATTATAAGAGTGGCTGAGGTTTATGGTGACGACTACGTGGTGTATGTGTTGTTACGGATATAAGAAAACAGTTAAAGCACCGGTTCACTCAAGACAGAATATGCAACTCTACAGATAATAGAGATTTTTACGATTCAGTCTAAGGATATAAGAGTGGTTTGGCCAAATATATAATAGAGATTTTACAATTCAGTCTAAGGGTCACCTCCACAGGAACTCTGGAAATCTTAGGCCAACTCGACGACAAAATAAGAAAGTCGGTGCATTACCTCATTTCTATCAAAGGGTACAAAAAGCAACCCCAAAAAGTCATCGATAGCAGTTCCTCCAACAACACTAATGGTGAACTTGAGACAACTCTTGCTTTTCAACATCAGCACCTGCAGTGAGTAAGATGAAACAATCAAAACAGAACTAATCAACCAAAAGAGACCAAACTAAACAAAGGAAAAGAAGAATAAGTGGGAGAAGCAATAATCTAGCCAGAGTTTCTGCGCATAGGGGTCAACCGGTTCATTGACAAAACAAACATCACCATCGAACATATATGATATAGTGCCAGTAACTATTTAGATGGATCGCAGTCTGTATTGGCAGATACTGATGCTTTGAAAATACGCACCTCTTATGAATATTAAATTGTGTCTTCATTCATTATGCCCTGCATCAGAAAACACCAACTTAGATTCGTCTTTCCAGGTAGGTGCAAATTTCAGAAGCTTTCAAATCTACATAACAACCATACTTCCTCTTGACTGCTAAAAATTGTTCTTTGTTTGTAGAGATCTCCTTCCAATGGAACGTCTGCGTCTGCCCTATTAAAGTACTAAATATATATAGCCCAAAAAGCTTACCACTATTGTCGCTGTCACGGCGTCAGCCCCCTCCTTTCTCCCCATTTAGAATACCCACCATTTAGTGGTTCAAGATATAACTACGTAAGGAAAAATATAATTTATGGTGAAATTGATGCATGAGCAAAACTGTGGTGAAATCAATGAGCAAAGCTGTCGACTGCTCATCGACAGTTGAGAAGCTAGGGTTAGCAGCGGGATCCAAGATAAATACTAACAGCAACCCACAAAAAACATCTTTGATACCATACTATGAAAATGCTCCAATAAAGACTGGATGGCCTCCATTGAATGAGACATACGTCAAGCTATCTGTAATCCACATACGAATAGCCTCAACTTCATCATCTTTCAATTTCTTGTCTTTTTTAAGAAGCTGCCAATAATGTTAGGAAGGATATACCCATGTTATATGCAGCATCATTTCCTTTAGCTGTTGTCCTGCCATTGAACACCCTCTTCATTGGCTCTCCTTTTGTACCACACACACCACCAAGAGCGAAGCTTTACAACTAATGAGAAACACCTGCATCCTTTTGTAAGCCACTAAAAATCTGCCCAAATTAGAAATGACAATGCTTACTTTATGAAAATGCTTACATTCACCAGAAACTGATGGTCAGATATTCCCACACCTGATTAGCTTAATCTAGCTGAGCCATCCCAATCTGATTAATTTAGATGAAATAACCTCCAACGTACATGGCTATCAGCTATAAATGAGAGAACTCAGAGAAGAAACAAATAAGCTCAAAATATTAAGAAATAAGGAGTAGGTATTACTTCTTAATTTCTAGGCTATTACTTATTAGTTTACCCAGCTAGAAGATTGATTAGAGATAAATAAATGAAACCAACATTGGAAATGCTGAATGTCCCAGCTAGAAGATTGAAACAACTTCTTAGGTGCAAAGCTGCAAGACTGCAAAAGAGAAGAATACATTAATCAACATCCACTAATCTGTTCCACTGAATTCGTAATACATCTAACCTCTTCAAACCTTTGTATGACTGTATGAGTATCATCCACCAGCTACACCCATTCCCAGTTCACCACTAACCGAAATATTCTCCATTATCCTCCACGAACATTCAAATAGTACTCAGTCCCATTTTGGTACTGCATGTATCGCTTGTTGCAGGTTTTATTGTAAACGTAGAATGAAGAACAGAAACTGGAAAAATCATTTATCCTTCAAAAATATCCATATAACCCCCCAGCTTCTGGATACACTTTCCATGACCCCTAGACGACAACCTATAGAATAAACAAATAGATCATGTTAAAGGTAATAGATCTGTTTATAAATAAATATATTTGAAAATCGTTCAAATATACTTGAAAATCGTTGATGATCAATCGTAAGAGCAGGGTGTAAAAGCAATCACCAAAAACTGAGATTAAATCACAGAAAATGCAACACCATCCCAGTAGTAAACTCTAATCCCTAATTAATTTAAGTGTGAACAACCAAAAAAACTCCAGCAAGCATAATCCACCCTAACGCTACCATAAAAATCAGAACTGTATTAAGCAGCATCATCAACACCATCACACCGAACAAACATAAATAAATAAAAAATAACCCTAAGAATATAGTTCCACGGTTTCGGAATGTATACTTTCATCTTCTATTCCTCATCATCGTCATCTTAAACCGTATCCAGGAATTACAAAAGCCTCTAAAAGCTATAAAGTGTTATTGTTTTTATTGTTTGTATGTCTAATGTTTTAGAGGCTTTTGTGATTAGACATATGAATACTAACACAATTTGAGTTACCTTTAATGTGAGCTCTATGTACTCCCGTTGCTCGGCTTCTTTACCCTCATTCCCCAGTCCCATCCCCGCACCCTCCACAACTGATCCCTGCATGCCTATAGTCGTTCATGTTCCCTTCGCCTTTTCTGTGACAAAGATATTCCCTGCAATATGAGACCACCACACAATTTGCAATACCCTGAACGCACTACAAAATAATTTGAATACACAACAAATATGAAACTTCACCAGCTGTTGCTCTTGTTTTTCTTTTGAGACGCCCTCTGATTCCTGACTACCTAGCCCAGGTATTCCTCTCCGTAGTTGTTGCTTTCCCTGGAAAAAAGGATTTTTAGAATCAAATGATTAGACAATACGCAATTTAAGCACTGTTACAGTGTACTAACATTGTAGCAGCCCTATAAAATCGTTGGTAAAACCAACTAAACAAATATTCAGAGTCCCTTAATGTGTCACGCCTGGCAAGATGTCAAGTTTCATATATCAGTTGAAGTATCTTTATTAGGAGCGTGATGCTAAACATACAGATTGGACTCGTGAAAAGACCTGAAAGGTCTACTAAATCATAGATTACAAAATCTTTATTAGGCCAATATCATAGATTTACAAAATCTACTAAGCATGAACCTGCTCTAGTAATTAGAATTCGACCATCACGCTAGTATAGTCCTATTTAATTTTTAGGCATATCATCATTATTTCTTCTATTACAGATACATGAATTCTTAAAAGTATGAATAGCCCCAGAAAGTAAATAAAAGGGTAGAATAGTGTATCGTCATTCAATGAGGAAGTCAAGCAATCGAGAGACAGAAATAAGATCAACACCTGATTAAGAATTGGTTCACGAAAAATCATGAAAAGTAAATCTCAACTTAATGAATAATTTGCAATGTTAATCATTTTTCTGAGCAGATTTTCTGAATAGATAGACAGAGAGCCTTGTAACATACATTTCCTACTAAATTAAGAACTTTATCAGAAGACGTGTCTGAAGAATCTCTTGATGCTTACTTCGAAGATTTGAGAAATACTAATCCTCCCTCTAAACATTCCTAGGGTATACCTGATTAGCTAAGTTAGTACCATTATAGTTACCCATAGTTTGTCAAGAGTTTGACCCAGAGTACATTCCTACAGGAAAACTAATCCTTCATCAACATTCCTACAGGACATGTTCCTTAACTGTGTATCTGTGGAGCCCTTGTCTCTGAGTTTTTTTAGTACAATAAGTAAAACTCAATACACATATCAACGAATATCCAAGGAAAGGCAAGTGAGCCCTAATCCCAACCGATAACAAAATGTAGTCCAACTTGAACCAACAGTCTTACATACTCCTTTGGATACAAAATTTATCAATAAGGAAAGCTGAATTATCTAATAATAAGTGGAAAGCATGTTACTGACCTCTGTTGGTTGACATTCACTAAAACAAAATTTTGCTTGCGCCACTACTCCAAGATGATGCAATGATGCATCAGGAAGATGAACAAAGTTCGTCGTGCATCACCTCTTCGTCGGTTACAGGATAATGCAATCACCCCTTGCTTCATAACAACATTTGATGCAGTTGGGAATTTGTGTGGCTTTCAATAACTCCAGTTGGAAATTATGATTTAACTTCACTTCAAATCAAACCTCCTATGAGTATGCAAACGCAAAATACCGTACCTGTACAAACCAAGTTAAAATCAATTCAACCAAAACCACCGGTAATCAACATAAGAGTGAGTGAGTATATTACCTTGGAGTCTAAGATCACCAAAATAAGATTAGAAGGCATGACTTCCTTCCAGGGTTGAGATTTATATTCTCCAGTGCATGACAAAAATCAGAACACATATTAGATACATTAGAGAGTACAATAAGAGTAAATTGTCTACCCTCTACCTCATGAACGGGCTTTCTAAACATAACACGTATTGGTACCTCAATATATTACATTGATTAATTAGTACATAAACCTGCAATCAAACCCATCTTTCCTTATTTTACGTAAACTCGAAATCACATTCCAACCACTGCCAGTCTGCCAAACATCTCCCAGACCATTGCTAACCAGCAGATAAACCTTGCGTTGGTTCTGTTTTAACCATTCAAGTCATCACCGCTGAGTGCCATTCCAATTGCAGTCGAGCCATTTGAATCAGCAGAGTGTAATCTAACTGATACCCATCTCATGCTTCAAGGAACAATGAGGATTCCCAATAAAATCTCTATTTGTTTTCCACGGTAATTGACAGCACCAGCCTTTACAGCTTCTCTCTGGCGATTTGTCAAACATGTTGTATACACTTCAGCCGAGGAAAATGAATTCCACTTGAATTACCGGTAGTTTTCAGTTCTTTTGGCAGCAGGTATATATGCGCTAGAGAGCACAGACTCAGATTTCCTAAAGTCTAATATTACCTATTTTAAAATGCTTAGGACTCCTAGTCCAAGTTTTAACTGGTAGTTTTCAGTTCTTTTGGCAGTAGGTAAAGTAATTCACACGTTTTTTCCGTTTATATGCACCTTTAGACTCCAATTCTTAATTTTACTAAACGTGTAACGATCATTCACGAAGGTTCCACAACTCAATTTTCTAGTTCATACGTTTTTTCCTTTTTCACGCACCCAGAAACTCCAATTCCTACGTTTCTTAATTTGGAATATTCAGGAAGGTTCCACGACTTTATTTTACAGTATCATATAATAGCGGTAGTTTTGATGGTATACACGACTAATCTATTATTCTATGTATAGAAATCCTTCGTTCGCACATGAACTTAATGCTTCCTTTGTTACCTTCATCGTAATGGCTTTCTTTTCCATAGAACTGTGACAGTTGCAAGCAATAATATATAGTAATTCTGCAATTCATTACCTGCATTTTTCCACTCCACAATACATGTGGCTGTCAAAACTTAGGCCCGTATATGTGTATCCTTTAAACTTAACAGACCCCTAAATATGCAAGCCCCCTTTCTTTAAGCAATTATAGTCAAAGATATCTAATCGATATTACTAAGTAAGACATACTACTAAAGTTCTTCCAATTACATTGTTTATAAAGAACTAACGTTGACTCACTTGTTGACACGTATTTTCCATATAAAGTAATAAACTTAAATTGTTAATAACTATTTATTCAAACGAATCCACGGCATGACAGGACTCTGCAATTCACGCAATGCATAATAACAGTTAACTTACAGGGTGTATTGGATCGAGATTTATATGGATAAAAATAGATAATAGTTTACATGAATCTAGTGGATTTATAATGTTTTTTTAAAACAATCTTGGATACTTATAGATATATAATTTTGGATTATAATGGATAAAATTTGGAATTAATGTAGATTACCAAACAATCCGTCCATAAGTTGTGGTGGTGGTGGTGGACGGTGATTGGTGGTGATTAGTAGTAATGGGGTGGTGGTGCTAGTTGGTGTGTGGAGGTTTTCATGGTGGTGGTGGTGGTGGTGGTGGTTTTTATTAATGGTGCTAGATGGAAATAGTAGTGATAGTTGTAGTTGTTGGTGGTGGTGGTTGGCGGTTATTGTTGGTAATGGTGGATGGTTAGGCAGTGGTGGTGCTGGTTGGAAATGGTGGTGGGTCGGTACCGCTGGGTTGTGGGTGGTGGTTGGTGGTGCTGGTGCTGGTTGGTGGTGGTCGATGTTGAACATGGCGTACCATGATAACAAAGAAAACCAAAAATTTTTTTTAAAAAAATGTCCACAAGAATCCATATAACTCTTGTGGTTTGGGTTGAGATTGATATAAGATAATAATACACACATTTTGCTTACAAATATCCATAAGAATCCTAATTTATTTTGGCTCTCAATTATCCTAAAAAATCATAAATGAATTGAATACCTTGGATATTTAATGATTTCGTATATATCCTAATTGAATACCTAAGATATTTATTGATTTCGTGTATATCCTAATTGAATACCTAGGAGTTTTGAGGACTATTAAATATCCAAATAAATCCTGATCCAATACACCCCTGTTAGACTGGAGTATCTACATTGAGGATTGTTTCAAGACGTGACTCAATACATCAAAAAAAAAAATGCATTAAAAAAGAAAACTCTTTACTACGTGTGATCAACCATAGGTACCGAAGTTATGTTTTTTCAGA
>JAJJMA010058499.1:32145-78127 GCA_023529015.1 Papaver nudicaule
AATGGTCGGTTGAACCCACTGGCGTTGGTATGTTAAGTCAGTTGTCAAGTTTAGTTGCCAAAACACAATCTTTGGTCTAGTCCACAATGTCATTCTCGTGACTATGTAGATCAGGTGTTAAGAAAAATACCATGTGAAGATTGAATACCGGAGCTTACATATTTCATTATCTTTCGTCCTTTCGTCAAAAGTTAGTAAGGATTATTCCACGATCTCAGGGTTACCATTCCATCATATAATAGACTGTTGCGTTGTGTAACTATCTTTATAAGAAGGATCGAAAAAGAAAGTTCTTTGAGTCTTAACAAGTTGTTTTTACCAGTGTGTACGAAGGTTTGGAACTCAAGCTAACATGTGCACATATTATCGCGAACCATGCTAGAGCAAAATTTTTATGAACTCCAAAGTCTATATCATTGTTCACGTACCTATCGCGAACCATATGAGTCGGAACTGAGACTGAATTTGAACTCTCCAAACATGGTTCACGTACATACTGCAAACAGTACAAAGTTCTATAACTCCTGGACGAGGTCTCAGGTTCTTCTGTTGGATTGCAGTTTCCTCGTTACAATTTTTTTTTAATGTATTGCATTCTTTATTTTTCTCATTTTTCTCTGATTGATATAATTGAATAATTGCAAACGAAGTACGTTGTCAACCTTTTAGTGAATTCAATCTCTTTGGGGTATCTAAAGATTTGTGAATTCAGATCTTGAATGAATATCTCATCTTGAGTTGTTACTTGAATATTTATTTTTGAGATAGTTCAAGTAAGTTATCACATAGGTTCACGACATTAAATAATTAGTGGTGGTGTATATGGTGTCCCATCATTTTCATGATGTAGAAGGCTTATAGATAATCATTTATCTTTCATAAAGGCCAAACTTAGAGTCATATGTACTAATCATATAACAACAAATTCATCCATAATCATTTTCAAATACAAAATATACTTTTGCAAACGACTAGCAACCATCTCTCTTGCCAATCCCTCCACATTCATCAATCGTCAAGTTTCGTTAGTAGTCAACACAAGATGTAAATGGGATACAATAGGCAGCAACACAAGTGTTAGAGCATGCTCGGTCAACCCCACCAAGCGTTGGTATGTCAAGCTTGGTTGTCATAATTTAGTGTACAAAACTCGTTTACTTGAACATGCCTACTAATAGTCAAACTTTATTAGGTTAGATTTTAAGTTAAAAGATGGCTGGGTTTCTCTAGAAGAGTAACTGAAGAACTGAAAACGAATGAAGAACAAACGATCACATCCCCCTTCAGCAAAAAGGTTAGTTCTCTAGACATCATGATTCCATTGATCTTCTGCTCCAAGCTGAATCATTATCTAATCTATGCTTGAATGATTATTGGTATTTTCGACAGTGTCTATGAACTCACTCTTCTTGAGTTTCATGACCGAAAGACCCAGTGAAGTCTTCTTCTCTATACTTTATTGTTGTTTTTGTCGGAACCATAAATACAAGTTTTTAGGCACTCAGTATTTGAGGACTATTCATGGTGAATGGCTTTTTGGAGTTTGTCTCAATTTTCCTGAAAGTCTGCACTATATATTGTTAAGGATTTTAATCCGACTTTATTGTGCACTCAGAGTTGCGAGTGATTTTCATCACGAAGGATAGAAAGCCATTTCTAGTTTTTCAGATTTTCTGGACAAGAAATCAATCACCATTTTTAGGAATTGATTGCCAAATGCTTAATATCAATTTTCCCAGCTAAGAATCGATTTCTCTTCCAGTAGCTAGGAATCGATTATCAAAATCTAGGTATCGATTTTTTTTACTAGGAATCAATTTCTCTATTTAGAAATTGATCACATATAACTAGGAATCGATTATCATATGGTGTCATCGATTTCCGTTAAGTTAGGAATCGATTTATTCTTTTAGAAATCGATTTCCTAATGGTAGAAATCGATCATCAAAGTTAGGAATTTATTTCCCCAACTAGCATTCGATTTTTCCTTGTGAGTAATGTTTTAGGAGTAAAACAATAAAGATCGAACAAGACTCGCCTAAACCAAGAAATGGTCGTTCGAGTATTGCTTCAGTTACAAAAAGACGAAATAGGGTTGGTTTAAGGGATGGAAGCCGAGAAAGATGAGATCAGAGAATTGCTATGATTTCTGTAATGTTGTGAATAAAATTGCTAAAAAAATGGATATTCAGTTCTCACTAGATACTGAATGCTGAATGAGAAGAGTTAATCAATTATCGATGAGATGAATTGATTGTACTGCACTGAATTGAACTAGTTGTTCTGTGTTTTCCAAACTGGTCGAGTGACCTATTTATAGCAATAGAATTCCAACTGATCTCGTAAGAAGTGGAAGAGTGGGAGAGTGGAGTAAGTGGGGCCAACTGTTAAGAGTCTTGCGCCTAATATTAGGGAAGCCTAACAGCCCACTTTCTCATCCCATCTTTCTAGCAACGTTCACACGACTTAGTTTCTTTCCCGTTGAGTGATTGAGCCGTAGCAATCACGCGTGCCGTAGACCCCTGATAGGTGCTCAAAACACCTATTCAAGAGTACCTAATTGATACACTTTAGTCCGCCAAAGCCTCATATATTGTTTACTTTACATTGTTTTCTATTTTGCAGGTACTTTGAAGTTTAATAATAAAAGTGAAGCAATTTACAACTCAATTCATCACTTGGCAACTCTCGGAGTCAATGGTCTCAAATAAGAGAAGAATACAAGGTTCAAAAATGTCGGAAACAAGAATCGGAGGCCTCGGCAGAATTGATTTTAGAGCATACAGTATGAAAGGGGGCAGCTTGGTTATCTCCAACCCCGTCACACGTTAAGGGGCACCCTTACAGTATGCCTACATTTACAGAGTGGCCCAAATTATACCGTCGCCGGACCAGGAACTGGTGAAGAAGAATTCTGACGAATCAGAGAATCGAGGGAGAAGCTGCTTTCGGCCATTAAAGGCAGCAGTCTGTGGGTGTTGCTGATGCTTTCCGAACAAGTCGAAGGAGAAGAAGGTTGCTGCTGCTGCTATCGCCATTGTTGCCGGAGGTGCTAACGAATGGAGCTGATGAAGATTGAGGATGTTTCAAATGAATTCAAGTGAAGTTAAGCCTTGGGTCATTTCGGAATTTGAATGAGAAGATTTGCTGGAGTCACTGTGTTAAGGATAAAGTTGCTGTCAGGTTTTCTGGTTCTTTCGACGGTGACGGGAAAATGAAGAAGGTGACCATGCGTGCTGCACGTGCGATGGGAGAAGTGTTGTCGGTAATACAGGACCGACGGAGCAAAGGTAGAGATAGTGGGCTTGTTCGTGTTGTTGGGCCCAGTCGATATCAGATGGGCTCAGAGGTGTATTCAGTTTAGGAAGGTGTTTTGGTTTCCTTATGTGGGTATTGTACGTGAATAAATAGGGGATTGACGAGTTTAAGTTCTGTTTTTGGACGCAACATTGAGGAGTTCTGGACGCGAGCTCCAGGAGGAGTTCTGGAAGGGGAGTTACTGTTCACGGCGAGGGTTTTCGGCACAATTCTCGAGGCGCCGCGAACAAGGGTTTTTATGCTTTTTCATATTTTCTTTATTATTTTCTATGGATTTCAATAAAGATATGTCTAGCTAAATACTTTTATATTGGTTAGGGATGTAGTCGGATATTACAAACATGCGTTTTGATTGATTTTGGAGTTATAAATATTCTTTTCATCATCGTTCTTATTTTACTGTGCGTATGAATGCATGATTGATGTATTGCATTAAGATTGGATATTTTATATTCATATCTACAACTAGAATTAGGTTTTGAGATACGAAATCGTCGATGAACCTTTTCACAAGTAGTACAATATAATTCCGATTGCGGTGATAGCTTTTAAGAATTGTATGTAGAGTATGACCTTTGTTGAATGAACTGCTCCTGGTAGTTCATTGCATTGATTAGCCTATTTCACAGATATTAATGCTCTTAGAGAGTTGAACTCAATTACTCGATGTGTTGAGTTATTCTCTACGTAGTATTCACACATTCATCGTTATGGTAGGTGATGACATTAGGAAATTTCGGGATATTTTCGCGATGATGTATTCTAGGGCTTTTGATGATGAGAGATTAAATAGAAACTCCAAATATTATTCATATGCATGTTATTTGATTGAAGATGAACCCTTAACCAATATTCTCGTCTCCTGATTATTTTCTACATTTATTTGCTTTAGTTTTAATTTACTTTTATTGCACCAAACATCCCCCCTGGTTACTTAAGAAATCGATAATAAATAACAACCAATCTCTCTCTGTGGATCGAATCTGTTCTTGCCACTATATTATTTTATTTATTGTGAAGGTTAAGAACTGAAATATATTTGTTGCGGTTCGACAACACATCAACCGCCAAACCAAAACCCTAAAGAATATCCCCCCATGTAACTTACTTGATTCTCGTAAGATTTGTTAAGTATTGAATATTTGTTAAGTCAAAGCCGACTAAGTGCAAGTCGTACCATTTATTGGTAAACTTAGGACTTTGCATATAAATAGAGATTTAAGCGATAAGCTTGTGAATCTCTTTTAGGGATGATCTAGGGATTGAACCGGACAATCTCCTTTTAAACCAATGAGAATAGTCTAAGGATTGAGCTATGAAATAGCCATTTAGACTGAGGGGATTTCAGCAACCCTCTGTGGCAAAAGTCAAGTAAATATGACTCTTCGTATGCCAAAAATATGAGAGATTGGCTTGTGGCATATAATGCACCAATTCCCTGAGTAATAGAGACATATGAATGTCTAAAATAATATAATTCATAGCCATGAGCCATGAGCCATGATTAAGAAATGTAGCACTGATTATAGAAGCATGTCTATAATCAGGAGAAAAATCAGGTTATGCTAACACAACGTATCCATAACAAAAATGCATGAGCATTGCCAATTCAAGACCTAAAGATAGGATGCATTAATGATAATAAGCTATATCGCATAGCATAATAATCTTAGTAGGAAGTCTACTATAGGATGTATAGGGATGAACCATAACATTAGCTCATATTCAGATTTCTAGACAGTTTGCATGTCACTTACTCTAAAAATCGCCCAGGCCAGCCTATATTTCTAAAAATTATGAAGTTTTAGTATGTTATGGGAAACTCGCAGATGAACAACTTTCATGAAGAAAGTTTCTCCTGAATCCTTACGGATTAGACCGTATCAATCGTTCTTTGAAGTAATTCGTAATCTGTCAGATTTTCGAATTTGATTAGGAAACCACAATGTTATGGAATCTATAATCAATTAGAACTTAGAATGGTAAACCCCCAACATTATGGGATGGGATGGCCGTGTGGGCCAGCCACATATGCTAGGACGGATGCGTGAGCAAGGATGGGCTAGCTAGGACGCGTGAGCAAGGATGGGCTAGCTAGGATGCGTGAGCAAGGATGGGCTAGATAGGGTTGTCCGTGTAGGCTAGTGGCTGTGTAGGCTAGGGCCATGGTGGCCAATTATCTTATCCCTACTGCAAATAAATTCATACCTTGCCTTGAGCCATTCACCTGACGACGCCAAGATGCCAGAAATTGGTGCAAAATTATTCTTGCAACCTCCTTGCCAAAAACTACCATCAACATTTAGTCCCCTGCGCAGCAAGGAACCGTGGGTGTTCCAGGGTGAGCATAAGTTGATGAAAAAGCTGATAAGACTTTATCTTCACACTCATCAGTCCACTGTCATCCTTCTGACTTGCAAGTATATCTGAGTCAACTCCTTTTATGCAGGCAACAGTTACTCTTGAATTTGAATTTCCAAAACCCTAAAATTCAAATTGCTCTGTGCCTATAAATATATGCACACGAGATAAGCACTGTCAACTTAACCATACTTTCTTCACTGTTTTTCAAATATCTTCTTTCATCATGTCGAGTAGCAGCAGCCGTGATACTCCTTTGAGCCGATTTACTAAGCGCAAGGCCTGGATACCCAGCTCTGTAAGTAGCTTTTCACTTATGCCTTTTCCATATTTTTCAGAAATATATTAACTATACGTTAATTGTAGAATGGAGAGGATGAAGATACCAATACCAGCAACCCACGAAGCAAGGCACTAAGGGTGAGCAGTCCTCCACTGGTAGATCTTTTTCCTTATCCATTTTTGTTCATCAGATTCAAGACATCTTCTTATTTCTTCATCCCTTGCAGCCTCGCAAGAAAAGCGTTCGTGCTCCAAGGAAAGTGACTGAGACTTCTCAATCTCCTACTTACAGTCCTGCTTCGGTCGTAGACGTTGAGGATAATGTTCCTCATGACAGTAGCATCAGGCATCCATCCACGGTTGCTGAAATGACCATTAATGAACATTTTTGTGCGAGTCTTCCTTTTGATCCCCAGATACAATGCCTATCTCGTGAGCACAAGTCTGTTGGAGGCTTCTTTGTTCAAAGGAAACACGTTTCCCTGTACACTAAGATATGGAGGAAGTACGGCCATCTGGCTACTACTCAAGTCTTGGGTAAGGATTGTTCACCAATCTTGGTGTCCATGGTTGCCTTATTGTTGCCGATGATAACAGAGATAGAACAAGGATCACTGCACAAAGTCACATTGTCTACCATTCTTAAATGGGAGCGTTTACTTTCTTCACCTGAAAATGTTAAGTTCAATGTCGGATGGCTTTGACAACGACTCGAAAAGATAAAAATGGATCGATTGGCCTTTCTAGCAAATGGTCCCGATCCAGAGATCATTGATGAAGATGAAAAGGCTATTGATGAGGAAGCTGAGAAAGTTAATCAAATGGTGGAAAGCTTGAAAACCCTGGAACATGAAATTGCTGCAGATTTGAAAGCTAAAGAGGAAGCAAGAGAAAAGGAATTGAGAACTTTTAAGGAGAATTGCTGAAGAAACTGCTAAAGTGGGAGAAGCTATCCAGAACTTGAAGGCTAAAACTGCAGCGTTCCAGGAGAAGATGGAAAGCATATATCAGAAAGGTTATTCACTCTTGGAAGGTTTATTCTAGAAAGATTTTTTTTGAATTCAATGGAATAAGTAGTATTTTTTCTGAATGAAAGAAGTTTTATAAAGATTTTAAATGTAATTGTTAAGTGCAAATGAGGCTTGCAGTAACTTTGAAGGAATTTGAAAATGTTACAAAGAAGTAATCAGAAATTCATACGTAATAAGGTTTGAGCCACTTTCCATTGATTACCGTACCTTCGGGCTTGTCATCCAAAGTAGCAATATTGTAGTATCCACTAAGCGCCGCTTTAGTTACCACATACGGCTTTGGAGCCGACATATCTTGCTGAATATGCTTGTCTGTCTTCAATACCAAGTCCCTAACTTGGAAGACTCTTGGTTTCACTACTTTATCATATGCTCTAGAAATCCTTCTTCTACAAGCTTCCATGTGAGCTTCTGCTTTCGTACGCCTATCCTCAACAGTATCCAGTTCCGCAAACCTAGAACCAGAAATATCAGTGTAGACCCCACTAGCCATGGCGATGCGTTCTGAAGGAATTTTGATTTCGGCTGGAAGAATGGCATCAGTACCATATACCAGCGAGTATGGAGAAGCTCCCGTAGAACTTTTTGGAGAAATCCTATATGCCCATAATGCCATGGGAAGTTTCTCATGCCAGGACCGCTGATTATCATGAACGGTTCGACTTAGAATACGGATCATCGTCTTATTGGTACTTTCAGCTTGCCCATTTCCTTTAGGATAATAAGGTGTATAACAAATATGCTGGATACCATATTCTTGAAGTAATTCCGCTACATCTTGATTAACGAAAGGAGAACCATTATCTGTTATGATGTGCTTAGGGACTCCAAACCTACAGATGATATGCTCCTTGATGAACTGAGCTATATTGACACCTTTTGTCTTCTTAAGTGGAATCGCCTCCACCCACTTCGTGAAGTATTCAGTAGCGGTTATAATATGCGCATGCTGTAAAGAAGATGCGGGATTGATCTTTCCTATAAGATCAAGTCCCCAGATATAAAATGGCCAAGGGCTACTGATGGATTGTAAAGGGAGACAGGGAGCATGGATAAGGTTATTATGAACCTGACACTGATGGCATCTCCGAACAAACATGACAGCATCATCTTCCATAGTAGGCCAATAATATTTGTGATGAACTTGTAAATATAATTTCTTCTTACCTTGGTGTTCGCCTTCATGCATCTCCTTGAGTATAGTACTCGTTTCTGGTTCTGCCAAACAGCGTAGCAAATCTCCATCGAAGCTTTTGCGATACAGAATTCCCTCATGGAAGACGAATCTTGCTGCCCGTCTTTTCAACCTTTCTGCATCTCTCTTCTCTGTGGGTAAAATATGATCCCAGAGATATTGGATGTAAGGTTCACGCCAATCCTCGACAAGATGTATCATTAACGCCTCAGAATGATGCACAACAGATTGATATTTACTGCAGGACCCTTGTATTTCTCTAGATTGAGTTTCCATGGTGGGCCAGTAATATCCCAACCGTTGGAGTCGCCTGTAAAGAGTGACTACCAGACTTTGTCCACACATTTCCTCATGGACGTGATGAAGTCGTTGTTGAGCCTCAATGTCTCCAAGACATCTAGATAGAGATCCATCTGAGTTCCTGTGATAAAGGATCCCGTGCAATAAGAAGAAGTTCTTCAAGTCTTTGAGGCTGACTTTCCTTTCAGGTGATGATCGAGTGAGTTCATCAATGACAGGTGTCCTCCAGTCATGTATCTCTGGCTTGGTAGCTTGCGCCAACCAGGTTGATGAAAGTGTACGCTTCTGCACGGTGAGAGTCGTTTCCATACCTTCAAACTGTAACTTCGAGTCCAATGTTGCTAGACAATCAGCATGCCTATTGTTAGTTCGGCCTATGTGAATGATAACAGGAGAAACGAGTTAGCAGTCTCTGTACTTCAGCTCGATAAGGGGCTAGAGTAATTTCCTTCAACGAGTAAACACCATTCATTTGATTTACTAGTAACTTGGAGTCACCCCTAATTTCCAAATTGGTAGCTCCTGCTTGTTCAGCTAAGGATAATCCTATCAGAAAAGCTTCGTATTCCGCTAAGTTGTTGGTACACCGGAAATCTAATTTGAACGAATGTGAAAACACTTCACCGGCAGGGGAAACCAATACTATTCTAGCTCCTCCAGTATTGTTACTCGGTGTAGCGGAGCCATCGAAATATAACAACCAAGTATCTTCCTTGACCAAGGATATTTCTGGGAATTCTCCTGGTACCTCCTCGTGCAAGGCAGTAGTATCTTCTCCTAGGAAGGCCGCAAGAAGATCTGCAACAACTTGGCCTTTGATTGCCTTTTAGGCCACACAAGCAATGTCAAAGTCTGACATCTGTAATAACCAACGGGCCGGCCTTCCTAGGAGGGCCGGCTTTGACAACAGGAATCTTATGGGGTCCGCTTTCGTGATTAGCACAACCCTGTTTGATAAAAGATAATGCCTGAACTTCTGGATAACGAAGACTAAAGATAGAAACGCCTTCTCTACCTTCGGGTAACGGAGTTCAGCATTCTTTAGAGTACGACTAATGTAATATACTGGATATTCAACATTATCGTCACCTTCCTGTGCGAGGAGAGCACCAATAGCAGTGCCGCTTGACGCCGTATAAAGAAGTAAAGGATGCCCCTGTACTGGTGCTTTCATTACTGCTGGTGATAGTAATAATTGTTGGATCTTCCTAAATGCTTCTTCTTGAATAGGAGATCATACGAAATTTGCTCCCTTCTTTAGTAAAGGGATGAACGAGACCACAAATTGAGCTAAACCAGGAATAAACCTCTGTATGTAAGAGACCTTCCCCATGAAGCTTTTGAGTTCTTTTACCGTCTTTGGTGGCGGCATGGTGGTGATTGCTTGCGTTTTGGAAGGGTCCACATTGATTCCCTCCTCAGTTACTTGAAAGCCCAAGAATTTTCCCGAAGAAACTCCGAACGCACACTTTAGAGGATTCATCCTCAGTTTGTACTCTCTGCATCTGTCAAACACCTGTCTCGGCACACCTAAGTGAGATGCTCGTGTCTTAGATTTGACTACAATGTCGTCCACTTAATCTTCATCATGGAATATTGATGTCATGGCCCGCTGATAAGTATCACCTGCATTCTTGAGCCCAAATGGCATCACAGTATAATGAAAATTCCCAATTGGAGTTCGGAAAGCGGTCTTACTTGCATCTGAATCGTACATCTTGATTTGATTGTAACCACTGTAACCATCCATGAATGAGAACATAGCATGACCACAGGTAGCATCTACCAACATGTCGATGTTGGGCAACGGGAAATCATGCTTGGGACAGCACTTGTTCAAATCTCTGAAGTCTACACAACATCTGATTTGACCATTTTTCTTCTTGACTGGTACCACGTTAGCTAGCCAAGTAGGATGATGAATGGGTTTGATGAACCCCGCAGAGAGTAATTTTTGAATCTCGATTTTGATTTGTTCTTCTATCTCATGTCGAAAATGACGTGGTTGTTGCTTCACCGTCTTAGAGCCGGGTAAAATGTAAAGATGATATGTCATCAACTTGTCATCCAGCCCGGGCATCTCTTCGTAGGTCCAAGCAAAAACATCCTGGTATTCTTTGAGAAGATTAACCAAGGCTTCACGCTCCTCTGCTGATAAGGATGAGATGACAGAGATAGGTCTAAGAACCTCATCCGTCCCTATGTTGACGGTTTCAAGAGCATCAGTGGTAGAGTTGGACCCATCTTGTAGTTGTGGCGGGGCTTCCTGAATTTCTTCTTCTGGGGATCCTTCATTTTGATAACATTCTTCGATGCGGGGAGGTTTTCCGCCACCCTCCCCTGTTAATTGCTAACATTTCCGTCGTGAGTAGATGGTTCTACCCTCAGCATCATATTGAGTAGTAAAATTTTAACTTATTTTGGAATAAGGTGAGTCATGGGATGTAATCGAACCATACCTAAGAAGTCCTGATGAAGCAGGCATGCCTTCCATGTTTTCCTCAGCTGGCGTGGAAGACGGTGGCTTCTCGTCTTTAATGGAGGCCCACGCAGGTAAAGGAATACTGTAGATTTTGTTAGGTGGCTCTGGTGTAGTCTCCTTCGGCTCGAAGAATTCTGCTTCATATATTGGTGAATACGGAGATGTCGATGCTGCGACGCGAATAATCTCCTTATCAAGCGTTGCCTTCATACATTGGTGATAAGTAGATGGTACAACTTTGTTGTCGTGAATCCAGGGACGTCCTAGAATCATGTGGTAATCGGGCTCTTTCTCAATGACATGAAACTTTACCCTTGATTGGATTGGCCCCACCTTGAGATCTAGATTGACATACCCGTAGGTATTAGTCTTGTTTCCTTCAAAATCTTTCATTACAACAGGATGATGCACGATTTGACTTTTCGGAACTCTAGCGATACGGAGGCTCTCTTGAATTCTACGTTTTTGACATGCGCCGTAACGTATAAAGCCCGATTATGACCTTCTTCAGCCATCATGTCTTCTTCAGTGAAGGTAATATCTTTTACCATGGGATCAGATGCGAGAGACATCTCTGAAACTTCAAGTGAGGGCGGAATTAAGTCCGCATTGAAGGCAATGTGGTTGAGAGCAGCAAACAAGTCTACCCTCTGTCCTCTTGAGAAGTGTAATAACTCACACATATTCTCTATTAAGAAGCTAGCTTCCTGACTCACAGGTTTTTCATAGGTGGTGAAACTCTGGCCGTGTTGTGGTTGGTTAGAAGACTCATTGTGCGTGCCTTCAGTCCCCAGTCCCCTGTTGATAGAATTATCTTCAACATTAGCATGTCGTTTAGTTATTGTATAGAGTTGTGGGAAAGTGCAAGGTTGAAATTTCCCCATCAGTTCTTGATGTCATGGTGTCATTCCCCCTATGCAAATCCCACCAATTGTGACTCATCCATTTCTTCACTGTGATAACCAGAAGCTTTGGTCTTGAATCTTTGTATGAAATCATTTGGATTTTCCCCTTTTTCTTGACAAGTCTTTGCCAGATCTGAAATAGTAACTTGCTTAGGAATGAGGGTATTAATCGTGGTTGCAGGGGTGGTCCCCACGGGAGTGACAACAGCCGTGGTTGTCAGGGTGGTAATGGTGGTGGCTCCCACAACATGAGGTAGGGCAGCCGTGGTAGCAGAGGATAGAGATGAAGTGCCCCCCACGACATGAGGTAGGGTAGCCGTGATACTAGGGTTTGTAGACGTGATATGGTGCACGTTTTGGATGGTGGGACCATCAGAGGCGCCACTGACTCGAGGATTGGTAGCCTCACTTGTAACAGATGAGGTTGTGGGACCACTGGTGATGTTTGGAGAGTTTGTGTTCTCTGAACTCTGCCTCCTAGTTTCAACCATTTTGTTACAACTGAGATAATGACCTCCCACTGTGGTCGCCAAATGTTTTAAGTGTAAAACAATAAATAGAATCTGAGGGGTAAAGTGTGAATTTGTAATGGTATTCGAGAGGTCAAGATCGAACAGGACTCGCCTAAACCAAGAAATGGCCGTTCGAGTATTGCTTCAGTTACAAGAAGAGGAAATACGGTTGGTTTAAGGGAGAGAAGCCGAGAAAGATGAGATCAGAGAATTGTTATGATTTCTGTAATGTTGTGAATAAAATTGCTAAAAGAATGGATATTCAGTTCTCACTAGATATTGAATGCTGAATGAGAAGAGTTAATCAATTATCGATGAGATGAATTGATTGTACTGCACTGAATTGAACTAGTTTTTCTGTGTTTTCCAAACTGGTCGAGTGACCTATTTATACCAATAGAGTTCCAACTGATCTCGTAAGAAGTGGAAGAGTGGGAGAGTGGAGTAAGTGGGGCCAACTGTTAAGAGTCTTGCGCCTAATATTAGGGAAGACTAACAGCCCACTTTCTCATCCCATCTTTCTAGCAACGTTCACACGACTTAGTTTCTTTCCCGTTGAGTGATTGAGTCGTTGGAATCACACGTGCCGTAGACCGCCAAACCAAAACCCTAAAGAATATCCCCCATGTAACTTACTTGATTCTCGTAAGATTTGTTAAGTATTGAATATTTGTTAAGTCAAAGCTGACTAAGTGCAAGTCGTACCATTTATTGGTAAACTTAGGACTTTGCATATAAATAGAGATTTAAGAGATAAGCTTGTGTATCTCTTTTAGGCTTGGTCTAAGGATTGAACCGGGCAATCGCCTTTTAAACCAATGAGAATAGTCTAAGGATTCAGCTATGCAATTGCCATTTAGACTGAGGGGATTTTAGCAACCCTCTGTGGCAAAAGTCAAGTAACTATGACTCTTCGTATGCCATAAATATGAGAGATTGGCTTGTGGCATATAATGCACCAATTCCTTGAGTAATAGGGACATATGAATGTCTAAAATAATATAAGTCATAGCCATGAGCCATGATTAAGAAATGTAGCACTGATTATAGAAGCAAGTCTATAATCAGGAGAAAAATCAGGTTATGCTAACACATCGTATCCACAACCAAAAATGCACGAGCATTGCCAAATTCAAGACCTAAAGATAGGATGCACTAATGATAATAAGCTATATCGCATAGCATAATAATCTTAGTAGGAAGTATACTATAGGATGTATAGGGATGAACCATAACGTTAGGTCATATTCAGATTTCTAGACAGTTTGCACGTCACTTACTCTAAAAATCGCCTAGGCCAGCCTATATTTCAAAAAATTATTATATTTTAGTATGTTATGGGAAACTCGCAGATGAAAAACTTTCATGAATCTTACGGATTAGACCGTATCAATCGTTCTTTGAAGTAATTCGTAATCTGTCAGATTTCCGAATTTGATTAGGAAACCACAATGTTGTGGAATCTATAATCAATTAGAACTTAGAATGGTAAAGAGGGACCTATCCTATAAGTAGAAATGACTTAGGATTAAGAACATGGACCCTCAAACTATAGCCGTGTGATAAAAGTGGGCCATAGTAGTGTTTTATGGCCGACCTATAAAAGTGGGGCCGTGGCATGAGCCACGGCCAAACAATAAAAGTGGGGTCAAGCAAGAGTTGTGACCAAGTAATAAAAGTGGGGTCGTGACAAGGGTCACCGCCAAGTGATGAAAGTGGGGTCGTGACAAGGGTCACGGCCAAGAGGGAAAAGTGGGGTCGTGGCAACAGCCACGGCTAAGCCACAAAAGTGGGGCCATAGCATGAGCTATGGCCGAGTAACACAAGTGGGGTAGCATGCGCTATGACCTAGCCATAAAAGTGGGGACGTGGCGTGAGCTACGGCCCGGGTAAGAATGTGGGGCCGTGAAAAGAGCCACGGCTAGGCCAAAAGTGTGGGACATGGTGCTAACCATGACCAAGCTATAAAAGTGGGGCCGCAGCCTAAGCTACGGCCAAGCCAATAATGTGGGACATGGTGCTAACCATGACCAAGCTATAAAAGTGGGGCCGCAGCCTAAGCTACATCCAAGCCAATAATGTGAGACATGGTGCTAACCATGACCAAGCTATAAAAGTGGGGCTGCAACCTAAGCTACGGCCAAGCCAATGAAGTGGGACCATGACATTAGGTTATACAACCAAAGAAAGTGGGCCCTAGTATTAGACCCGCAACAACATGGGATGGGATGGTCGTGTGGGCCAGCCACATACGCTAGGACGGATGCGTGAACAGGATGGGATGCGTGAGCAAGGATAGGCTAGCTAGGACGCCTGAGCAAGGATGGGCTAGCTAGGATGCGTGAGCAAGGATGGGATGCATGAGCTAGGGTTGGTCGTGTAGGCTAGTGGCCGTGTAGGCTAGGGCCATGGTGGCCAATTCTCTTATCCCTACTGCAAATAAATTCATACCTTGCCTTGAGCCATTCACCTGACGACGCCAAGATGCCAGAAATTGGTGCAAAATTACTCTTGCAATCTTCACCATCAACAAGTAATTGATCACCTTTGTTGGAAATCGATTTCCTCAATGTGCAATCGATCTCCTAGGGTTGCAATCGATTACCTTAACCAGGAATCGATTCCCCACACAAGAAATCGATCCCCCTTTGTTGGAATCGATCTCTTGTCCCACAATTCATTTATAACACTCGCATGATATGTAAAGACTATTCCAAAAATCATACTTCATGCTTCAACGTTAAATCGTATAAGTATGACATTGGTTCATTTTGGTCATGAACATGAGCATTCACGTCATAGTTAATTTCTGACATACAAGGCAACTA
Organism: Papaver nudicaule; assembly: GCA_023529015.1. Lineage (NCBI taxonomy): Eukaryota > Viridiplantae > Streptophyta > Magnoliopsida > Ranunculales > Papaveraceae > Papaver > Papaver nudicaule. Next base: position 47,360 of record JAJJMA010058499.1, read on the forward strand.
CATTCGATATTGCTGCAATGTTTTTTTGCTTAGCAAATTCGAATATGGTTCATTTCTTCCACCTAAATGATTCCATTCTTATCTTCTTGGAATCTAGCACAAGTTAACTTCAACATATCAAAGCTATGTTGTCATAATGTTAACTTTTGAAGAAGTATTTGAGCAATGACATTTTCATGTCATTTAAGCATTTCGGTTTTTCCCAGGAACCGAATGCTAATTGGAATTGGTTCCACGGAATATTCTGTTAAAGCATTGTCCGATCAAACCCACTGGCGTTGGTATGTCAAGCTGGTTGTCAGTTTTAGGTGTCAAACTGACACCTACCGTTGCTTCTTGGGTGGCCGCTCATCTGTTGCTTGTAGGCTCCTACCGTTGCGTGTTAGCACGCGCATTCCCTTTTCTTGCTGGGTTCCAGTTTCTTTGGGCAAGGCAGTAATGGTACTCACTCGATGTTGCTCTAGCAGCTTTCGGCTTAAGTGAGTTCAGTGCTAGAAATATTGAATGGCGATGTTAGAAGTCGTGTATGGGTGTGATATATTGTGTAACTGGCGAGCGGGTAAGGGGAAATTGACTTAACTCAATTGAAATCGTAGGTCTCGGATTCTATTCCGTTTGTTAGTTTATAAAGATATATCGCTATTCTATTTTCTCCTTCCGCTGCTGCTTCTCGAGGTTCCGTCTTTTGAAAATGGATTTACTGGATCAGCGCTGTAAACGATGATTCCATTGCAGTGGAATAAATTGAGCAACTGATTACTGACGCAGAAAGGAGACCTAACACGAGGTCTCAGAGCCTCCCTAGACTACGTGTTCTGGGTGAAAGAGACCCTCTAACGTTTCAGAGAATGCCGAATTAAGACAGCGAGCTCACTCCTCGTGATTTTTATCCCGAAAGAGGTAGAACGAAGATAGCGACTCCCCGGCGACAGCCTCAGAACGGAGCATGTGACGACCCAGAAAATTTTTCGTTTCCAGTTGACCGTGATGTTCGGTCAACATGGCAAGTCCCAAGTTTTCCGAGTCGCCGACTCAAGATACGATCCAAATTCAATTTGCAAACAGGGTTATTCACAGTAGAAAAGATACGCATTTGCTTTAACAGTGGAAAAGGGACAATAGATACAAGTTACAAACTGTAGAAGAGAAATTCAATTCTTTAAACTTTCAAAACAGTGATTGAGAGAACATCACAACTATACAATAACTAAAAAAGTACCCAAACCAAAAAGAGACAACTGTCTCCCAAGCATATAAAATTACAACACCTTTTTACAACCAAAAACTTTATGAACATACGGTATTTTCCTTTTTACGAAACAAACCTTAGTAAACATGAAGTATTACTTTTTACAAAGCCAACCAGATTTTCACACGAATATATACATGAACACAAAGTGAATGTACTCACTTTGAACCCCAAGGCTCAATGCACCAAGCCTAACAAGCTTACTGCCTCAAGCCGCTCTCAAACTCTGTGGAAAACAAAACAAAAGGGGTGAGCCACAGCCCAGTAGAGGGATAACTAAACGATAGCGCAAGTACAAAACCATACCAATAAGAGAACAACCAGATTTCAAATAAATCACAAATACTGGTATTAAGTTGCTGAGCACATCCATAATTAAGTTTCTAAAACTTTACAAAGCCAGAACACGATTCCGAAAATCGTCCAAAGCGAGTTAGTTCGCAATAATCAACTGTGAGGGTCTCTACCAAGTGTCGGAGTTTATCTGAAAACCACCCATCGTCCCAGACGATCTTCCGCAGGTAACCATTAGCATGGATCACAGTAGGTTTCGTAAACAAAAGGATGCTCAACCCGTTCTACAAATAGTTCGCAAACGTCGTTAATACGAGTTTCAATTCAAACTATTGTAAACTTTGATTCATGAACTATAAAGCCACTTACCTTGGCTTGAACTTTATAAAACAAGGCTAAAAGTGCTGAAGAGAATCAACCCATAAGACTATACACAAATCAAACTCATGAGGATGTATCAAATCCAGGGTTTGTTCTAAAACAGGTTCAGAAATTCAGTTTCGAGTAACCTATGTTAGAAAATTCATACACACTTCATTATGCAATGAAATTCTACAAATTTAGTGTCGTTTGAAACTAGAAAAGGCCCTCTTTGACATAAAAATTATAGGAAAAATTATAAAGTTTCATAACTGTGTCTAAAAGCCTTTGCTAAAACAAGACAGAAATCACGTTTTCAGAAACGTGCAGTTTCAGTAGTCTGTATTCAAAAATTCATAGAAAATTCATCCGGCGACGGATTTCAGTGAATTTGGTCTTGTTAGAAACTAGAAAAGCTCATATTTAACATAAAATTCATAAGAATTAAAGACAACATATGCACCTGTGTCGATGAGTTCAAACAGTACAGGACAGCAGTTGAGACTCCAGAAAATTTCAGTTTGGATAGCCTATACTATAAAATTCGTGTAGGCTTCGTTACACAACGGAAAAGGGTGATTTTTGGCTCATTTTAAACTAGAAACAATAGGCTATCACATAAAAATTATAGTAAAAATAATTAACTTCAAGAACTGAGTCAAAAATCCTGCACACGAGACTGACAGTTAAAAAATCCTACAGGAAATTCCAGTTTTGAGAGTTCTCCTTTGAAAATTCACACAGGCTACATACAATTTCGTAATTCAATGGCTCTTGGCTCATTAGAAAGCATGAAAGACCCTCTTTTATAAGAAAAATATGACCAAAAATAAAGATTATAAGAACATGGCATAAGAAGTGTTTCAAAACAGGGCAGTGACATGTTTTCTGAAACCCTGAAATGCCCTAATTTGGATTTTAGGATAAGGTGAAGATCAAATCTATTGAATTCAATGAACCCATGGCTAAATTTCATAAGATGTGTAACTAAATCACGAAATTTTAAAAAATCCCTAACTTATTCATGAACCCTAACTTTCAAATCAAAGAGAACAAGCATGGATTAACTTGAAATATCACTAATTCGTAAACTTGGGTTTGTGGGAGTATAAACAAAACATGAATTTCGTTAATTATGAATCAAAGAATCAAATATATGAAAAGGGAATTCAAATCAGTTTAAAGAAGGATTTCCCCCTACCTTTTGTGCAATAAGAACTTTCCAAGCACACCAATTCAAACGACTGATTGAGAGATGTAAACTAAGTTTCAATTTCTAGATTTATGACCGAAATCTCTGTTGATGAAGAACTAAAATTGAACAGCAAAGAAGAAATAGTTGAGGTTATGAAAATCAGGTGTTTTAATCTTATCAAACGAGGCAAGAAGTCTGATTTACCCTTATTTTGCCCTAAACATGACACATACTCAAAACAAGTGTCGTGTTCTCTAAAATCAGAATATATAAATCCGTTTTGGCACTTGTATGCGCTATGGGCTGGCTCACGACAAGAGAAACATGGTTTCTCAAACGAGTTACTAGTGTTTCACAACTGAAACACCACGATAACTAGGTTCAACGCTCTACATTGCGTTAACTCTAGTCTTCCAATCCAAATGGATTAGGTTCGCACCCTAATAATTAGGAAAAAGAACCGAGATGTTACAGAGCAAGTCAAGGCTTCTATGCTGCTCGATCTTTCTTGACGGCCTCAGAATGAGATTATGAAAGAGTGGCTGCAATATCAAAAGAAAGACCTCACTTACTCGCCCTGATATTCAAACTGTTCAAACATGGGCTGTTTTGGACCTACCCAAAGCAATCAAGATCTTTATTAGCGTCTCAGGGTCAAGGGGAAAACCCCTTCACAGCACTGCCGACGAAAAGAAGACTTCCTATGCATGGTCTAATCTCAGCATTGATCCTTAAGCAGCAAGCTCATAAGTTAGAGCTGACTTAATCGCTTTCGAATGAAACTTAGGATACAATCGCAACATTCCACCGATCAATCAAAAGTTCTGCTAGGTTCTTAGTAGCGGTACCTTCTTCTTTACTTCATTTAGTTTTTAGTCTCTTTAATTGTAGGAAGTTCTCCAAAAGTATGAAAGGCTGGAGGACTTTGGAAAACTATTCTAAACTACTCGATTCTTCTTAATATTACCCCCTTCTAAAGATAGGTCCATATTGTGTATTGCAGCGGTAACCCTTCGATACGCGTCGCTACGATGAGTACCGGCGCTCATTTGATTACTGTCATTGGCATACTGGGTTGGGTCTAACGCCTTTCCCTTAGGATAGAAGACAAACCCCCTTATTTTATGGCGGTTTTCCAATAAGGATTCTCGGGAATATCTATCCGATAAAAGGGCTTGCTCTATTTTTTTATCCATTTCAAAATGGGTTTCTACCACCGCCTGAACCATCGAACGACTCAAATTTTTTTTGCTAAAAGTATTGTGGAGAGTGAACCTCTCTTCTAATTCGTGTCGCCTGATATGATCTGGAAATAGCGAAACGTTACTTTCGAGAGCTAAAGGGACTGAGCTCGATGCGCCTTCCTCTAAGGGCGAGGCAATGAGAAGGGGTTTTTTACCTGCAGAATCAACAGACATATAATTGCCACCAGCAGGATCAAAAAAGGTTGTATTAAAGTTTCTATCGGTTAATAACATCGTAATTGCACCTGTCAATACCGGGAGGGATAATAAAAGGAGGAAGGCTGTCACTAGAACGGACCACACAAAGAGGGGTAATCTATGCATAGTCATTCCAGGTCCACGCATGTTGAAGATAGTGGTTATAAAATTTATATAACCTAAAATCGATGAAATACCAGATAGATGAAGACTAGAAATTGCTAAATCAACTGCTCCTCCAGAATGACTGGTAATACCACTTAAGGGAGGATAGACCGTCCACCCAGTACCACTACCTACTTCGACTAAGGATGAGCTTAATAGGAGCAAGAGACTTGGTGGCAACAACCAGAAAGATATATTGTTTAGTCGTGGAAATGCCATGTCAGGTGCACCTATTAGAATGGGAACAAACCAATTCCCAAATCCACCTATCATCGCCGGCATAACCATAAAAAAGATCATTAAAAAAGCGTGAGCCGTAATTAAAACATTATAGAGTTGATGATTTCCACCCAAAATTTGATCACCGGGTCGTGCTAATTCCATACGAATCAGTACTGAGAAGCATGTACGCATCACTCCAGCAATGGCGCCGAAGATGAAATAGAGAGTACATATATCTTTATGGTTAGTGGAGAAGAGCCACCAATTCAGATTTGTCATAAAATAGAGATTGAATGATTCCCCCTAGACAGACACCTGTAGGAGTTGCGAAGAAGTTTTCTTGGACCAAGAAAAGGGATGCGCGTGCTAACGCGCAACGGCTTGAGCGCTAGGAGCCATTGGTTTGACCAACAAAAGGTTGGGAGGAACTGACTCTCACAAGCAAGTTTGTTGTAGGTAGAAGCCCTTAATTGCTTGTTGGGAAAAGGATGAAGAATAAGGAAGAAAGGGAGAATACCAAAAAGTTCACATTCACAGCTAGTAACAACATTACGGCAGCCAGAAGTATTCTTTCATGGCTTTCACGTAATAGTAGCTACTAGTCCCATCATCCAATAAGCTGAAGAGGATCTTTCGGTACTGACGTACCGTGGGAATGTTGTCGCAAACAAATTTGGCCATAATGCCATACTCGTCCTGAGACATAACAGGGGGTCTTCCCTCGAGCATATAAAGAAACTTCAGTTGTTGTTTCACAAGTTCTTGAAGTTCTATCTGCGTATTTACCGACTTAATGATATGCCTTGTCATTGGCATATCAGGCGCCGTGGCCGTAGTTGCTGCCACGCTAGCCACGTTAGCAGCTACTTCGGTAGATACGGAAATGGTGGTGGGCAGTACTACGTTACTGCAGAACTGCTGCGCGGCTAACATAAGATCCATGATTGTCCTATTTTTTCCTTTGATTCCCCCTAGACAGACATCTGTAGGAGTTGCGAAGAAGAAAACTGTCTTTTTTTGTTGAAAGAATAAGTTTTGTTGGTTGGTTTACCAACGGAAAGAATGGGAAAAGGATGAAGAAGAAGGAAGAAATGGCAACTGAACTTCGTCTTTGATTTTGTAACTCCTCTCTCGTTGAATGCTATTAATGAATTCCACGAAAGAAGATACTTATTCTACGATATTAGTTGTGATATCTACTTATTTCAATTAGTTATATGAAAATGTAAGTAGCGATCTCACTTAGTGGCAAACTCCTTGAGTTTTTTTTTTTTTTTTGAAGGAATGCAAGATTAACTCATAGGCGAGGGTCCATCCGCCCTAAGAATCTAAGACTCAAAGAAGGGCGTTAGGAGATATACGAGCGGAGATATACATGGCATTTCCTACTTGTGAAGTGGCTTAGTCTTCCTCTCTTCGAGCTTCTTAGGAATCGATCTGTTCCACGTTAACTAAGATGAGAGAAGTGCACTCGACCGAAAGTAATCTTCGCCCACAGACCACTATGTTATTCCGTTGTTTCTGATGGTAATGTATCAGTCCGAAGAGCAATGATGACTAATTCTGGATCCTCTCTCATAGCATTTATGGATCTATGCTTCCTCTTTCAAATGTGGGACAGATGGAATTCTTTGAAAGGTTAAAAACGTTAAGCATGACTTTGATGAAAACTTGCACTTTTAGGCTGTATGGCCGCATCTCACTCTATCTGCACCTCTACGCTGGATGGTCGCAAAGTTGGATTTATTCACATCTTTCCGCGGGCAAAGAGCTACTAATGATGTTGCCTCCTTTCCTGTATTCCCCGTATCACTTACCAATAGCCACTACGAAGAATATAAATTTTTTGGTCCCTCTCTTCCCGACAACTGCTAGAATAAAGAAGTTGCAACCACCTTCCCGGCGAAGCAGAAAACAAAGGCGCGTAATTTGTAAGACTATCTCGGGCGACCTGCGGGCATAGACCTCTAGTTGCCTAGTAGAGTCATTTCATCCCGGATTTTGATCAATAAAGAATTCAGCAACCTCCTAAACTCAAACTCTAGTCCCATAAGCTGATCTCTGCGACTAAAGAGCCGATATGTGTTGTAGTTACATAAATGAAGAGGCAGCAGATATGCGACATTCAACCGATATGCGACAGTCCTAGTACATTGTTAGTTGTGGTATATCTCTTAGTAAGGCGTAGAGCAGTAGCAGTCTTAACTTTTCCTGTTACAGAATAATCGACTCTGAGCGCTGTTCATGGCACGGTTAACGATGCTAAAGAATAGCGATTCTTTCATCAGTTTTCTCTTTCGACTCTACATGGTTTGCTGTCAAAAGAAAATAGGTTGTTCCGAGGTATAAAGGAAGAGCTGCTAGTCACAAGTGAGGGAAGTGTGACCTTGAAGTAGTAGAGACCTTGAAGACGAAGATTGTGAATACAAAGAAGACATCAATTATTCTTCATCGACAAAAGGTTAGTAGGAGTTATGACTTTTTTGGAAATTCTTCTATTCTACTTATTCTATCTTTCGAAATCGTCAGCTACTTTAGTAGAGATACTAATAGCGATTGAGATCATGTTCTTGTCTACATGACCATGTGTTATGTTGGTATTTGTTCCCATGAATACTAAGGTTACAAGAATGCATGAGATAGATTCGATACCATCTTTCAATAGCAATGGTTTGCTTGCAAATCACTTGTAGGATATGGGTGAATCTATAGGAGTACTCTTGAGCAAGAGTCCAGTGGATTATAGTTGAGGGCGTATAACACGTCTAAGTACTGGCCCAGCCCAGAACTTCCAGCGGATCCAGTTAAACCCTAATTCTGATTAACGACGGTTCCCGAACCGGTTCGTGAACAGTGGCTCCGGATTTCACTTATGAGTTCCAAAACATCAATTTGTACACTTACATGTACGTAAACCACAAATTCGATGTATTGGGTAGTAATTCAGAAGGGCGGTTCCCGAACCGTCCAAGGTGAATATTCTCTGGAATTTCACACGGGTTAAACTCTGACTCCTTTATCTCTTAGTTGGACTTGGTTATCATGAAATATCTTATGTGGTCCATCTAACGAATCTCAATGAGTCAATAAGATAAAGATTATCTCTCGTCTGTTGGATTTCTATCTTGAAGTGTTTTTGAGCTAACAAAACACTTGGAAGATAAATGTTTAATGAATTCCAATTGAGATAAATCTATGTTTACTTGGTTTGCAAGTTAGGGTTTACCAAACTTGTGGGACAAGTAACTAGTTGTTTTATTCCTAAGCAACCTATCTTATTGAGTGTTATAAATAGAGGGTTTCAGGACGAAAAACCACAAGCATCAAGCATACGTGAGATTTCTCTGTGGAATTGATCGTAAACTCTTTTCAATTAGGTGAAAAATTGTGGTGGTATAGTCATCCTCTATTAGGTAGTAGTTCCTCTGTGGGATTTACCTAACGACTATAAAGACTTCTCTTGAGAGTTAGGAAGCACATGTAGGAGATTGAGACCTTAGTGGTTGAAATCAGATTAACCTGTAACCTGGGTAACCTGATCACGTTCTTGTCTATTCTACAATCTTTCTCTTCTGCAATAAGGCCATTCAAGAACTGATACGTTACACACAGGGTTGAAAGGAAGCAACACACGGCTGCACTCGGTGTTGTAAGACCTAGTTAGCTCCGGTTGTATAAGTTTCTTAAGTGATTATTTTTACAACTGAGGTAGAGACAAGTTGGGCATAGTTACTCGGTTCACTTGTCAGCCCCCGCTTGTAAGTAGATTTCCGTATGACCTGGAGCAATCCGAAGGAAGTCATTTTGTGTATGTCAAACTGATAGAGGACAGTTCAAACATACAGTTCATAATTGAGGTTGCAAAGCCGGAATTATTGACACAATCCTTTAACAACAATTAAAGCAACTCCTAGGCCTGTAAAGGACGTCATCTAGGGTAATCAAGTGCGTGACGATCTGTGGGGGATCTAGAGACGTAAGGAGTGCGACAGTTGCTAGTTCGCTTGGAGGGTTGGAACTGGTCTCTGGTACGTCCCAGACCGAAGTCTTATAGTAGGCTACTGTTTGTAGACAGATTGTACTGTGCGGTGTTCAATCTGGACGGGGTCCCGAGGTTTTTCTACAGGTTGTAGTTTCCTCGTTAAAAAAGTTTATGGTGTCTTGTGTGCTTTACTTACCGCATTATATCCTCTGATTATATAATTAAAGCAAACACAAGAAGTGCGTTATTGTTAACCTGATTGTTGTCCCCAATCCATCCAAAGGATTTACCAAGACTTTGTCTTGCGTCGGATTGATCACTTGTGATCCAAGCTCTGGTTATACAGATCTGGATATTGATTTTTGAGATCGTCCAGATCTGACCATAAGATTCACGAGCCCAAACGAAAAGGTGGTAGTATTTCGTTACCCCTGCTTTTTCATATTCAAATTATGACTCAAGTAATTAAACGCGCAACAAATGAGAGATGTTGTTGTTAGAGCTAGCTTGGTTGAACCCACTGGCGTTGCTATCTCAAGTCAGTTGTCAAGTTTAGTTGACAAAAACTCAATCCTTGATAAGTCTACAATATTAGTTCAGATTAGGGTAGTTTAGGTATTCGAGACGAAGACCATTGAAGATGAATACCGGAGCTTACACACTTGATAAATTCATTGTCCTCATTAAAAGGTTGGAAAGGGTTACCTTTCACTTTCGTATTTACCATTCTATCAATTATAGTCCATGATGTTGTTTATAGTGATCTAGAAGGATCTAAGATTAGTTCTCCTAGCATTAGATCACTAAGTGACCAATACATAAGTAGAATGTGGGAATAGAGCTAGTTCTTGAATTACCAGAACGGTACTCGGGTTCTGATCGCGTTCATGTGCCAAAAGGAAATTCCTGAACTCAGCAGTTTTGTATGAACGCGTTATGATCGCGTTCATATAAGAGTTCAAATATTCCTGAACTCTAAAAACTGTTGTATGGACGCGTTCTGTTCCCGTTCATATAAGCCATGGTTTAAAACTTCTATTTTGAGGTTTTGCCTTTTGTGAATGGATTTTCGAACTCGTTTACAATAAGGCCCATGAAGCTCTTGTCCACAATTTTCTTTAGGTTTGTGTATTCTTACATGGAATCCATAGCATAGCCAACTTGTTGAGCCAATTGCTATCCTTCGATTCGGTCAAGGCGAGTCTTCTCACGGCCTTTAGGTTTTTAACCAACGGGTTAGAAGAAGATTGAGTTGGACCTCAATGCAAGCCTATGGACTTTTCTAAGTTCGGAAACTTGCTTGAGCCTCAATACTCAAGGTTGCTTAACTTTAAAGCAAAGCCTCCTGTTAGGACATTGTCTGGTCAAACCCACTAGTGTTGGTATGTCAAGCTAGTTGTCAGTTTTAGATGTCAAAACTCAATTCTTGATTTAGCCTACTAGAGTTTAGATTTCGGAATTGGGATATAGACTAAGTAGTAGAGACCTTGAAGACGAAGACTGTGAAGACAAAGAAGACATCAATTATTCTTCATCGACAAAAGGTTAGTAGGAGTTATGACTTTATGGAAATTCTTCTATTCTACTTTCTCTATTCTTTCGAAATATAGTCGACTACTTTAGTAGTGATCATAGCGATTGAGATCGTATTCTTGTCTAACATGGCCTTGTGTCATGACTAGTATTTGTTCCCACAAATGCTATGAGTACAAGAATGAATGAGATAGATTCAATACCATTTGTCCATTTCAATGGTTTGCTTGCAAATCATTAGTTGGATATGGGTGAATCTAAAGGAGTACTCTTGAGCAAGAGTCCATGGATTACAGCTGAGGACGTACACACGTCTAAGTCCTGTCTAAGCCCAGAACTTCCAGCGGAATCCAAGTTTGGCCAAATCTGAATGGCGGACGGTTCACGAACCGGTACGCAAACCAGAAACTCGGATTTCTACTGAGTTCCAAGGTGACTGAACATTTCGCGAACCTACGCGAACCTAGGTTTCGGTTACTTTGGCTGGTATTCAGATTAAGTGAATATTCTTTCAGAATTTCACTTGGGTTAAACTCTAAACTCCTTTATCTCTTAGGTGGACTTGTATATCACGCAAATATCTTTTGTGGTCCATCTAACGATCCTCAATGAGTCAATAAGATAAAGATTATCTTTGGTCTGTTGGATTCTATCTTGAAGTGTTTTTGAGCTAACAAAACACTTGGCAGATAAACGTTAAAAAGAATTCCAATTGAGATTAATCTCTATTACTTGGTTGGCAAGTTTAGGGTTTCCTTAACTTGTGGGACAAGTAATTGATTGCTTTATTCCAAAGCAACCTATCTTATTGAGTGCTATAAATAGAGGTGTCTACGGACAAATACCGCAAGCATCAAGCATACGTGAAGGTCCTTAGGGAAGGTAGCGTAAACTCTTTTCACTTCGGTGAACGCTTGTTGTGGTATAGTCATCCTCTATAGGTTGCAGCTCCTCTGGGAACTCCCTACGACTATAAAAGACTTCTCTTGAGAGTTGGGAAGCACAGGTAGGAGATTCAGACCTTATTTGGTTGAAATCGGATTAACCTGTAACCTTGGTAACCTGATCACGTTCTTGTCTATTCCATAGTCCGTCTCTTCTGCTATACGGCTATTCAAGAACTGATACGTTACACACAGGGTTGAAAGGTAGCAACGCACGGCTGCACTCGGTGTTGTAAGACCTAGTTAGCTCCGGTTGTACAAGTTTCTTAACTGATTCTTCGTGTACAACTGAGGTATAGACAAATTGGGCATAGCTTACTCGGTTTGCTTGTCAGCCCTGATTTGTGAAGTATATTTCCGTATGACCTAGAGCAATCCGAAGGAAGTCAACTTGTGTATGATAAACTGATAGAGGACAGTTAGATCTTACGTCAACAATTAGGTTGCAAAGCCAGTATTGCTGACACAAGCCTTTGACAGCGGTCAAAGCAACTCCTAGGCCTGTAAAGGACGCCAGTTGGGGGAATCAAGTGCGTGACGATCTGTGGGGGATCTAGAGACGTAAGGAGTGCGACAGTAGCCAATTCGCTTGGAGGGCTTGATTTGGTCTCTGCTACATCCCAGACCGAAGTCTTATAGTAGGCTAGCGTTTGTAGTCAGTTTGTACTGGGCGGTGTTCAATCTGGACAAGGTCCCGAGGTTTTTCTGCAAGGCAGTTTCCTCGTTAAAAAAACGTTCTGGTGTCTTGTGTGCTTTTCCTCTCCGCAATTATATAAACTCTGACATATAATTAAAATCAAACACAAGAAGTACGTTATCCATAACCGTTGAGTTTACTACAAAGATTCATCTTTGTCGAGTTGATCCCTAGATCACAACTCCGGTTATCTAGGTTTGGATATTGATTTTTGAGATCGTCCAAACCTAACCATAAGACTCAAGAGCCCAAACGAAAAGTTGGTCGTATTTCGGTACCCCTCATTTTTCACCTCCCTTGATGATCAATATATATAGATGATCAATATATATAGATACAACTTCAATCCTATACACATCTGTGTATCCTTGCATAAAGGTTGGTCATCATCTCGAAGTCCTTTTCTTGGACTACGACTATTGAAAGACTTCACTTGAGGATCCTGAAGCACAGGTCGGAAGTAACATTCTCGATCCTGTATCTTAGGTCGATTGATTTGTTGATCAATTCAATAAAAAATGACCAAAGAATTGATAGAAGCTTCGTAAGGCTGCACTCGGTGTTTTAAGTCCTAGAAGCTCCATAACGCAATTCACGAACTAGGTTTAATACTAAGTTCGTCACACGTTACGAGGTAAAAATGTTTTGGCTAGATTAATAAGCCCTACTCAGTATATCGATTTCCATTAAACTTGACTTTAAGTCTAAAGGAAATCACCTATCGATAACTGAGTACAACTAGGCGTCATGTTAGAGGCAGGGTAGCGCTAGCCTTCACGAAGGGAAGTGGAGCAACTTCTAGGCCTGTAAAGGACGTCGGCTAGGGGAATGAAGTGCGTAGGGTTCTGCGGGAGTCAAGAGACGTAGGAGCAACACGGTAGCTGAGTTGCTTGGAGGGTTAATTCAGTGTCGATACATTGCAGTCCGAAGTCTGAGAGTAGGCTAGCATCTTTATTCGCTTAATATTGTGTGTGTTCAAACTGGACCAGGTTTTTTTTGCTGGTTGTGATTTCCTCGTTAACAAAACTTCTGGTCTCTTGCTTTATTTTTACCTTCAGCATTATATTGTCTTTGATCTATATAATTAAAGTATTGCAAGTTTGTTGATTCTAACCCTTGAGTGAATCCATCTCTGTTGAGATCTACGAGAACTTGTTCTTGTTGGGATTCAGTTCTTGTACAAAGAATTGTACTCGGGTTGTTGCTTGAATATTGATTTGTGAGATCATTCAAGTAACCTAATCAACTTGCTTCACGAATTCAAAAGTTGGTGGTATATCTCGGTATCCCCTCATTTTCAGTTGTCATTTCTTCATTATAATCATTTTGAGTTAAAGAAATTAATTGCCGCATTCAATGCCATTAAATGCAGAATTGCATGCTCATTCAATTATCATTTAATGTTTCAGAATATTCCTTTGACAAAATATGCCTTAGAGTTCTTCGAGTTTATCTCGTTGTTAACATAGTTGAGATTGGAAAGGCTTCCAACTGGACCAAGAAGCCTAAGAGCTATCATATTGATAGAACTCTGACCATTCCAGATCTACATAGACCACCTTGTTTATTCTAGAACACTGCTCTTCAGATATTAGTGTCACTCAAGGTTGAGTTGTAGCATTTCTGGGATAGACATCTATCGACCTGGATATGTAAGCGAACTGATGTTTTCGTGTGCCATAACAAATAGACTCCAGCATAATCAAGTTGTTTATTTGGATTTATTATTATTGCCTAGTTTGTTGATTATTCCTCAAGTCAAGAACACATTTGCATCCATTAAGACTTGATTTGGATCTGGGACAAGAACAATGAATTTATTGATCAATATCATAAATAGAAGAACCTTGTTCATATTAATCAAGAACCTTGATTTGGTATTAGAAGAATCATTTTAATAACTTTGTTGTTTGGTTGAATACCATTTAGCAGGATCTACGGATTTGTTCCTTGCCGTATTAATTTGGTGTCTCAGATAGTCGTCGTCGGGCAGCGATAGTCTTCACGAAGGACTGTGGAGCAACTAATAGATTAGTGCCTAAGGGATTACATGTGCGGGATCACTTTGTAATTGGAGACGCAGGAATACTGAGGGGAAGCATTGTGATTGGGATCAGTGTTTAGCCATCGTGACCAAATTCTGATTGTAGGCATGTATGGTGAATTAATTCTTAAGAGTATTCATTTGGTCTGGATGAGGTCACGGGTTTTTTTGCTGGATTGCAGTTTTCTTGTTAACAAAATCTTGTGTGTTATTTACTTTTTCTGCAGTATAATTGTTTTACATTTATATTAAAGTAAACCAATTTGTATGTTGTATTAATTCCGAGTTTGTGTGAATTAATCAGTGCAAACAGAGATTTTGACAAATCAACCTGAATTCCGCGAAAGTTGTACAAAGTTTGTGGTCCACTTCACGGTTGAGCTCCTTCCATTTATAGTTGCTACAACATTGTTTTGTTTCTTTCTCTTGTTCCATTGGTATAAGAGCATCTCCAATGTAAGGCGTTGGCGTCTTAAAAAACGTGACACTTAGAATTTAAGACCTTGGGCACTAAATTCATCACCAATGCAAGGGGTCAAGGTCAAGGTCATGGACAAGAATGAAATGTAAGTGGGGGCGAAAAAGAAAATCTAGATTAGACCTTCTCTATGACTTTTGGCCATCTGTTAAAGGGCTTAGGGCCCGTATGTGTGCGGTCCATCTAAGAGGCCTAGGGTTTCCTTTCTTGTTGTATATAAAGGAGTAGTATCCTTGTATACTACTGATGCTGAAATCCTAATAAGAAATGTTCTCCCTTTTGGTTTTCCCTATTTTCCCTTAAAACGTTATCATTCACGATTGCTTCAACCCTAGCTACTGCGGCTGATCTGGAATTTTTTTTTTAATTCGTTCATCACCGAATCGTACTTCAAGATACCGTACTTCTATTACGTTTTCTCAAATCAACGATTGATTTACGGCTGGATCTCGTATCGGCTTTATACTTCTTCTTCCATTATTTTTTTAATCAGAAGGAATACGCAGCAGGTATACCCTATTCACACATATCTTATTTGTTTTTTTGTTTTTCTTGATGTGCGGGTTATATCTCTCTCATGATGTGATGTTGCGTTTTAAAAACAAAGAAAAAAATTTCTGCTTTGTCTGCTTTGTCTTTGTTGGTTTGATGTGATTTATTATTATTGTTAAAAAAAAAAAAAAAAAAAATTAATTTAACATCATGGTTGTGTCTGTCCAAAGTTGTGTGTTAGGATGAGTGAAATTGTAGCCTCTATATGTACGAACATGCCCTCCTATAAACCTAGTGAAAGAAAAGTGTCAGATCTATTGTCATGTATGGAATCTATGGATTGGTATTCTTGTTAATTCCAAAAACATTTTTGATTATGTTTTTAAGATGTCTGTCTCTATTCATGGCTGTTTGATTGTAGTATCATGTATTAATCTGTTTGATTATAATAGTATCAGTTACAAAATCTGTCTTTTGGTCGGTTACAAAAACTTTTTTGATTTTGTTGATTGTTTTGATTATAGTACCATGTAATCCTGTCTGTCAGTACATCTAGTTCGGTATGCCCCTATCTAGTTCGGTATGCCCCCATCTGTATGCTTCAGTTGTATTTTTTTTTTCTTGCACACGTAGACCTGTACCTAGGCTAGCCTACCCCTACCCTACCGTCCCCTACCCTACCCATGTCATGTGACCCTGTCCTATATGTAGTCAGGCAAACAAAAAAAAAAAGTTTTCTTTTGAGTATTTAATTATTTTTTTTAATTGCAATTACTTTTTCTTGACTCTCTTACTTCTTTTGGAGTCCATAAATTATTTATGGGTTATTTGTTTGTTTAATTTATTTTGCAAAATGTCAACACATAGTTTGTACAGAATATTATTGTAATATTTTCGTAATTTATTATGTAATATTATTACTACTTTAATTTTTTTTAATTATAAAATGTTGACTGGGTAATAATCATTGGTTGGATTGACTTGATTCGGTTTATTTTTGGAACCATTAAGAAATTTGGCTCCCAAAAATCCCATCTTGACCACAAAGAAATTTGGTCTTGTGTATGGTATCGATATTAACCGTCCTCTACTCATGTGTCTTGTAGATGGAGCCAATCCGACCGGAATTCAAGCTATTGGACTCAGCTGGACTTGAGTACCATCGATGGGCTACCGATGTGGAGACCACATTTGTGGCGAAAGGGTATATAAACACCATCAATGATGCCAATGCTCCCCCAGCCAGTGAAAAGAATAAGGTTCTCGCTCTGCTGTTTTTGAAGAGACACATCGACCCTAACTTACGTTGGAGATACCTCCACTTAAAGACCCCGAAAGAACTCTGGGACGCTCTTCAAACATTGTTTGGTTGATGGATCAGTAGATTTTACTTTATTTTTGCTAAACATAATTATCTTGTTTATGTTAGATGAATGGATCATCTATGAGTATTTATCAATTTTTGGAAACAGTTTAATTGATTTTTACTTTGATAATATATTGTTTAGCATGTATATTTGAATGGAAAGTATATCATTCAAATATAACCGAAATTCTCTAAAGAACAAGAGATAATCTACTCGGTTTTTATAAACACTGTCATCTACTTAAAGAAGATGATATCACCCTTGACGTCAACCCCGCAATTTCATACTTTCCATGGCATAAAGTATGTTGCCCCATTAATGGATATACCTGACTTTGCTTGGGCCTAAACATTTAGTTTTCTTGGCTCTAGTATATACTAGGGTATCGCCCAGGCTCTAGTATATACCTCCCGTAGTTAAACTTGTTTTAACCTTCTTTCCTTTAGAAGTGCGGATTATTTGTAAATACTTATCTTTCTATTACATATTATAGAATTGTACTCTGTTTATGATAATCTATTGTTTAACGCGTGTATTAGAATGTAAAGGGCGTCATTCTAATAGAACAATTTTTTTTCTCAAAAGGACCTGAGATAAACTGTTCATTTGTATGACATTCCTGTGTGATGTACTCAAAAGAATGTCTTAAGGAGAGATCAAATGTCTATTCTATAGTGGAACCACCTACACTATCCTAAGAATTTGACAATTGTGACTACGATGATTGGATCATCAAAAGTAATAATTGGGCAAAGTATAGCTCAAATCTTGTTGCCAGCGGCACAAGGTTTAAATTTAAAGAAGCTCTATAAGCACTTAGAGCTAACCACACCTTGTGATTTTTTAAGGATATCAATTCAAATGGCTAACATTTGGACATTCACTGTAAAAATGGAACTTTACGTTACTTCTAGTGAATGCGGAAGGAAGCGCATCTTAGAGAAACTATTGAGTCACTCTAGTGGATTGTACATCACCACTATTAGGATTATTGAATCTTATATTGTTTCTAACGACGAACTGTTGGCCAGTGACTTATACAAGCTTTGGCACTACCGACTAGGGTGTCCAGGTCGACATTTGATGATCTGTGTTTTAAAAAACTCACACCGACATCATTCTTTCGAGTGAGAAATAAATGGGACAAAATATTTTTGCGACGAAGAGTAACAACGTGCTTTATAAAGTAACTAAAACACAAAATTTGCATCTAAAGGAATTGAAGCGCGGTTATTGTCTTCTAAAGTAAGTGAAGTGCAATCTTCACCTTTTAAAGTAACTGAAGCATACCATTTATCCCATTTTCTTCGTTGGCCTTATCGAAGGCACATCACTCATAATGCAAAGCTTGTACTTTAGCAAAGACAGAATCGAGACCATCCTATGCTAAAGATACCAAAGAAAAATTCCATTTTCACAAGGATACAAGGTGATATTTGTGGACTTTTACATCCAGAATGCGGACCATACAAGTATTTTATGGTTCTGGATGATGCTTCGACCCGTTGGTCACACTTGCATTGTTGTCCACAACAAATGCTATTTTTGCAATGCTCCCAGTACAAGTGATACATCTAACGGCTCACCACCATGATCATACAATCAAGTTTGTCATACTTGATAATGCTGGAGAACTTACATCAAAAGGAATTGATAATTTCTATATGTCTAAAGGAGTTGACATAGAGCATCCATGTACCCCATACATTCCCGAATTGGTCTCGCGGAAGCTAACATCATAGCTAAGGCACTGGTTATGCGTTCAATACCCGCCTATTACTGCTTGGGGTATGTCATATTGCATGCATCTTTACTTATTCGTTTCAGACCCACTAATAGCCAACCATTTTCTGTGTACCAGTTGGTAACTGGATATAAGCCTGATACTTTACATTTACGCATTTTTGGTTGTGCCATACATGTGCCTATACGCCTCCACAGCGTACTAAGATGGGTCCACATAGACGATTAAGTTTATATGTTGGATACGAATCCCCAACAAATATCCGCTACGAAGAACCTTTGACAGGCGATCTCTTTACCGCTAGAATTGTGGACAGTCACTTTGATGAGACAACCTTCCCGTCGTTAGGGGGAGGTAAGGAAAAGTATTTCCTAAGGGAACGACAGGAATTGTCGTGGTGTGTTTCCCACGATGTCTCATCTTGATCCCCGCACTTCGCAATGTGAATGTGATGTGAAAGATGATTTTCGATATTCAGAATGTACACTGATATCACTAAAGTGACGAGATCAAACATACCAACTGCAAGCGTGCCTGCAAGGTTATATATCCTTAAATAAGGATACACACCATAAACTAAGGTGTTGCAACTATACTCTGTGGAAGTATGGTTGAGGTCGTGGCTCTATAAAGGAAGTTGGAGAGACCACTAGGTTCGATTGATACTCACCTAGAAAGGAAAAAGTTGAGTAAGGCACAATCTAACTATTTATATCATCTGAAATC
Organism: Papaver nudicaule; assembly: GCA_023529015.1. Classification (NCBI taxonomy): domain Eukaryota; kingdom Viridiplantae; phylum Streptophyta; class Magnoliopsida; order Ranunculales; family Papaveraceae; genus Papaver; species Papaver nudicaule. Next base: position 66,294 of record JAJJMA010058499.1, read on the forward strand.
ATCTCATAGAATTTTCTCTGAACATGTCCATGAATCAAACTGGAGGACGCTCCGAAGTTTTAAATGATTCTAGAGAACAATGAAATCCCAATGGATTATGAGAATGCACATGAGTCAATGGAAGGATCATGCGTGCATATGGATGATATAATTCAGTTGCTCCGGAAGTAGAGCACGATGAGATCGAACCATGCTCTATATTGTTTAGATTCAAACAGAGAGCATATTTGGCCTACGCAATCCAGGAAGAACTTAGTTCTTTGACAAATATATAGGTATTTGGTGCGGTAGTGCTAACCGACCAAGTGTAAAGCCTGTGGGACATATATGGTTATTTGTCACAAAGCGTAGTGAGAATAATGAAGTCTTAAAGTATAAAGACTCACCTTGTGGCGCGAGGTTTCTCACAAACCCCTGGATCGCTTATTCTCTTGTAGCGAACATCATGATGTTCTGCTAATTAGATTAGCTTGGCAGTTTCAGAAGGATTTGAAATGCAACTTATGGAAGTGGTTACATAATATCTCTATGGGGATCTTGATACAGAGATATTCATGAAAGTGCCAGATGGCCTTTCATTCCCCAAAATCAAGTAACTCTAAACCACGGAGTGCGTTTGCAATCAAGTTGAAACGCTCACTTTACGGATTAAAATAATCCGGACGGATGTGGTATACCCGTCTAAGTGATCATTTGATTGGGAAGGGATATAGAAATAATAAATTATGCTCTTGTGTGTTTTGAAATGAAACAAGTTCCGGATTTGCAATTATAGTTATCTATGTCGACGATATGAACATAGTAGGTACTCTTGACGAAGTAAGAGAAACCGCAAACTATTTGAAATTCGAAATTGAGATGGAAGATCTTGGGAAAACTCGGATGTGTCTAGAACTTGAACTAGAACATCGAGATTGTGGAATATTACTCCACCGGTCAGCATATGTCCATAAGATATTCAGGCAACTTAATATGGACAAAGTGTACCGGGCTAGCACTCCCATGATTGGTCGAACTTTAGATGTACGTAAAGATCAATCTCGTCCATAGGAAGGTGACGTAGATGTTTTGGGAAACGAATATCCCTATGTAAGTCAATAAGCGCATTATTGTACTCATACAATGTACTCGACCAAGTATCTTGTTCTCAGTGAACTTGTGAGCTAGATGTAGCTCAGCGCCAACGCAACGTCATTGGAATGGTATCAAGAATATCTCTAGATACCTAAAAGAAACCATTGACATGGGTTTGTTCTTATCCCTATGAAGACGCAAGTAGAGTTTTCTAATGAACTTGCAAATTGTATTGTACTCCCATGATTACATGTGAAAAGTATAGGACTAACGGAATTGTCCGACTCCCATGATTGCAAAACTGTAGAGATCTAAAGAACTTGTCTGACTACGTAGGACTAAAGGAAGTGTCTACCTGTATTGGACTAAAGAAGTTGTTCAAACTCCCATGAATGTATTGTACTAAACAAGTTGTCCTACATCAGGGGAGCATCTAGTGGTAAGTTGTACTCTTTTTCCCTTCACTGAGGTTACTTTTTCCCACAGGGTTTTGTTACTCAGCAAGGTTTTTAATGAGACAACTACAATACCAGAAGTGCAATCGAAAAGTTGTTGATTATGAAGGGACAATAATCACTTAGTCAACGAAGTAATCAGGGGGAGACATGGTGAACTTATAAGTCATCACCTATAGTCACTTTCGAAAAGCTCATGACTAATGAAACTGTCTAGAGACTATACCCCAAACGAAATCAGGGGGAGATGCCGACATCAGGGGGAGGATCCAATGATATGATGCCGACATATTTTGATTCGAAATGTGAAACTGTGTTGTACTCTTTTTCCCTTCGATCGAGATTAGTTTTTCCCACAGGGTTTTGTTACTCGACAAGGTTTTCAGAGAGAACACGACCACAACTACACTTGGCGTATATGCTGAATGTTGAAGACTTGAAGACTGGATGGATATTACTGAACTGCATCGGAATCAAAGAAATGAACGCGATAGCATGTCAAGCGAAACAACTTCCAGCGAGAAGCAAGAGTGTTATTCAGCATGAGCAAAGGCGTACTTCTGGACTTATCGCGTTGTACTCTTTTCCCTTCGTCAAGGTTTTGTCCCACTGGGTTTTCCTTGTCAAGGTTTTAGCGAGGCAACATGTACGAGTCTAACTCAGTTCTAAGTATATTGCACTCTTTTCCTTAGTTCAGGCTTTGTCCCTTTGGGTTTTCCTGGCGAGGCTTTAATGAGACAATTGACTTAGACACAGTGGTCATCGAGGAGATAGCTACATTTGAAAAACTAAATTTGAAGCTACAAGGGAAGACACCATCCAACAAGAGAAGCTTACCAAGACTCGAGACGTTGTACTTTTTCCATTTTCAAGGTTTTGTCCCACTGGGTTTTTCCTTGTCAAAGTTTTATGATGCAACGCATTTGAAGTTCTACTATGTACCGCACAAGGGGGAGTGTTAAAGGGCTTAGGGCCCGTATGTGTGCGGTCCATCTAAGAGGCCTAGGGTTTCCTTTCTTGTTGTATATAAAGGAGTAGTATCCTTGTATACTGCTGATGCTGAAATCCTAATAAGAAATGTTCTCCCTTTTGGTTTTCCCTATTTTCCCTTAAAACCATCATCATATTTACCATCAAAAAGGTGTTATTTAGACCTCCACATAGGATGACTTCCACCCTAACATTGGAGATGCTCTACATCGGACTCTAAACTGTAAGAAGAAACCAGAACTGACTTTGTAACGGATCCTGGTTCCAGTGGTTCCCCAAATGAACCCGACCTTTGACACCCCTAAATAGCAGTCCAACCAACCAGAAGACACCACATGTATCAGTAAACTACTTTTATAATGAATTCATGGCGAGCACTTATTGGACAGATAATTGGTTGCCAGAGTTTGATGACCTGGCAATCTTAATATCAAAACGGCAAAACCCCAGAAAACACGAAAAACAAAACAGAAATAGAGTCAGCAAAAATAAGACTTGGTCTTGAGTAGCGTTTAGGAATTAGGGTTCGTCAATTTGGGAAATTTTCGCTTCACATAAGCTTGATTTTGAATTATGTGGAAACCAGAACAGCAAACATCAGGAAGTTATGGAACAATTCCAATAACAAAAACAACAGTAACATCTCCAAGATCAGATTCAAGAACTGAATTAGTATCCTTAGCAACAGAAAGAGTTCAAGCAGTTTATGCATCACGTAGACCATGGAAAGAACTCATAGATTTCTCAGCATTTGCATTCCCTTACAGCTATGCCGAGACCACTACGCGTATCAGAAAAAACATAAGCTATTTTCGTGTTAATTACACTATTGTTGCTTTGGTTATACTGTTTTTGAGTTTACTATGGCATCCAGTTTCAATGATAGTTTTCTTGCTTATATTTGTTGGTTGGTTTTTTCTTTATTTCTTTAGAGATGAACCCATTGTGGTATACAATCAAACACTTGATGATCGGTTGGTGTTGTTTTTGTTAAGTTTGGTGACTGTTGTTGCTTTACCGTTTACACATGTGGGTGTCAATGTTCTGGTTTCTTGCATTATTGGAGCTGTTGTTATCAGTTTGCATGCTGTTATTAGGATTACTGATGATCACTTTTTGGATGAACAAGAGGTTTCTGATAGCGGGTTTGCTTCTTATAGTCGCGTTTGAGGTTGATTTTTGGTTTGCGATCATATTGGTTTGACCTTTGAAGGTTGGGATTTGAATTTTGGAATTCGATATTGTATAGTGGATTTCTGACTGAAGCCAGTGGTGATGGAATCTAAAGCAGTGGTGATCTATATAAGGGAAGCGTTGGATCCAAAGAGGTGTGATACTTGTTTTCTATTCTCATTCGTTTCGTTATCTTATCGGATGTTGACATTGATGAAACTTGACATATTTTGATGGATGTTGGCACTAGTGAAAGTAATGAAATTGATGTTGGTGTTTTCAGTAATGTGTATTAATTTTTCTGAATTTATTGTGAATGATAAGCTATGGAATGTTTGCCCATTGATCAAATCTGGTTATGCAGATACAATTTCTGCAGAGTAGCGTGTTTTTGGAGCTTGAGATTTTCTTTAATATAATTTTTTACATAGATATCCATTTGGTTATCTTGTATAGAAGTCCCATAGAATAGAAACAAACCGCAACTAAGCACAGAGAAGGGAAATAACGAGTCCCAGCGACAGGTTCAGCACAGCATAGGTACCTGTTATGAATACTACAACCACTGCTAATGGTGGCATAAAATGAGCACCAGAAGGCTGTTAACATTAAGTTTTCCTCTGCCCTACCTCATGACTCTAGAGCAATAGTGGATGAAAAACGCGAAAGTGGCTAGAAGTATTCCTAAGGTGTTAGAAACCATGAATGCCATGAAAGCTGGTTATTTAACTAAAATGGAGATCCCTTTGTCGTCACCATAGCTCCTGTAGCCTCCAGGCAGTGTAAAACCAGCTGCCAATGTAACCGTAGCGATAAGCGCAGACAAAACCAAATTGGTTTCCCGACTTTGTCTGCCTGTTCTGTTTGTTGCTTACGTCGTTTATCAGCATCCGTCTTCATATGGAGGATAGTTTGCTTGTTTTGTTTTTCTTTTCTATTGATTACCAATTTTGTATTTTGTACAGAATTTCCAAATATCTCACCAAAGGCTCGCTTTAGAACCTTAATATCCTAACTAGATTTGTTAAACCTTCATCTGAGTTAGGCTCTGAATTGTAAATGGCAAAATGCAAAGGTATGTTTCCACAGTTATCCTTCTCTTAGGAGGTTCTGAGTGACCACCTTCGGTTCCAAACAGAGGAGAATCTCAGGGATTAAAAATGGTGACGTCCATTCATTTTGTGCAGCAATATGAAAACAATTCTGACCATTGTTGTCTGCGGAGTACTCGCAGCAAAGCGAAGAACTGTCTTACCATGTTTGTCTCTTATATACGCAACAGAGGGATCAGCCTCTAATAACTGAGCTACCATCTCAATTGCTTCCTTTGTTTTACAACGGTATGCAGCATAGTGAATTGCACTGCATCCATTTTCATCTATTTCCTTCCATAATGTGGGCTGCCTTCTTCTCCAGTACTAATTTGGTCAAGTCTGGTTACATTGTTTGACAGTGAGTAGTTACACTGTTTGACAGTGAGTAGTTATGAAACATGGTTCACAACTCACAAGTGTCCTAATTGTTGAATCCACAAATGGGACCCAAAAAGTTGTTGGTTGTTGAATTGCAGCAAACATACATTTTTACCTGATTTTCACAATGCACTACCCAATGTAAAGCAGTCCCACCACCACGGCCACTGCTAGCAGAGGGACATGGGTGAAAAAATAATCCTTGTTCAACAGCTACATAAAGTGGTGTTTTACCAGCATCTTAGCCGATTAAGTGAAGCTTATAAAGAGTCGTAGAATATTGAGGAAAATTGTGAATGACAAAAATTGTAGATTATTAGCTTTGAGAAATACACAAATATGAGACAGTAAACAGTAATTCAGGTGTTTAAAAGCTCAGCAAATCAGATTTGAATACCTCAAAAATCTTCTGTTTATATTAAAATCCGAAAGAAAAAAAGTTCAGACAAGTCGATATCAAACCTAAGAAATCCACGGAGTCCTGTAAATCCATCAATATCTGACTTCAATACATTGATTGGCACATTGAACTGAAATACCGAAGTTTTTTTTTTAAAAACAGAGAAAAGCTGAAGTTTGGCCCCCAAACTCTCTCTAGAGTCTAGACCCAAGATGGCAGACATTCCAGAACTGGGCACAAGTACTCCCATGTAAGAGAATAAAACTATGTTTCCTACAGAGAAGTCCTGCATGCATATCAATAAGAAAATGGGAACAAATTGCCCAAATCAATCCTCCTCCAAATTAATTGAATCCTTGAACTTCCCATACAGAATCTTCTTTAACTCTGCCATTTGAGAAAGCAAAGATGCCTTCTCTTCTTCCATCTTTTCCAAGTTCTTAGTCGTCATCTCTTTCATCTGATCTATCTTGCTCTCCACTTCATCATTTGCCATATGAACAAAGACCTCTCCTATCTGAAACCTCACTGAATCTTCGTCTGTGAGGATCAACTCATTGCTAGCATCCTCTAGGTTCTCATTCGCTTCCTGTAAAACAGCACAACCAATTAATTTTTGAAATGAACTAGCATGGAGGAAAATGTTTCCCAGTTGACTGACAAAGTAACAATTAACAAACTAACAATCATGACTAACGACTTACAAAACCACCAAATCCTATCAGTGCGCCGCAAGTAGTTGTTTGCATAACAATACCCAAATATACGCCTACCTACGTGATGCAGGAGCATATTGTGCCTAAATTGAAATGTTTTAATTTCGGAATGTTTTACTAGTTTCTTTTCTTAGAAGGGTGTTTAGGGCGTTTATGTCCTTAGATTTAGGTTTCTTCTCCTAGGGGTTTCGTTCTAGTATAAATAGGCTGTTAGGTATTCTTTTAGAGGTAGACTTTGATATTATTCTTATTAACGATTCTTAATCGATTATAATCTGCGGATTATGGAGAGTGTTGGGTTTTAACCTAGACTCGATTTATCTTACGTTCTTTAGTGTTCTTTATTCGCTATTTTCTATTCGATTCGATATTTCTAAGTGTTAGCTACCCTAGAACTGCATCACTACGGAGTCCTCCTACCTAGAAATGGCCTACAAGTAGAAACTATCTGTACTGCTGATTTTGGCACCTCTTTTAGCAGAAACGGTATGCCTCATCATAAATTCTCGATCTACCTAACATAGGGTGGAGAGCATGAAAAGATCTTGTTCACTTAAAAGCCAACTTATGAAAAAGAGAATTTTAACCTATATCGTTTCATAACTAGGAGCTACTGTTGCTCGTTCTGCTTGCTATTTCTCTAGTATTGACGCAAAGCATTGATAACAAGAAAAATGTTGGTATACAATTATATAAAATGAAGTACTCGGTCTGAAAGACATGCAAAACTTGTGGAGTCAAAGCCTCAGCCAACTAATACAATTTCACGGCAAGGAGTCTTTATCGGCTACTATAGTGCCAAAACTACATAACCCCTATCACTCAGCTTTCTTGACACTAGAAAACCTTAGCTAAAACTCTATATAAGAAGGGGGGAGAATGCTGCTCACAGTGATAAATGTAACCTTTTTGAAAAGGTTGGAGCTAAATGATGAACACAAATAGCTCCAACATGTACACTGCACATCATAGGGTATGTTTAACATCTAATAACCTGAGACTCAGTTAACTGAAAACTTTCAAACATATTCAAAATGAGACAAAAACAAGTAGCTATATCAGTCTTTTCGAAAACAAAAAAAATACTTTCGCAATCTTCCCTTTGGGCTTAATTTGACCTAATTGTAGTTCGGTTCTCTAAAGATTAGCAAAACAGGTAACCCAATACAAAGATGTCTCTTTTGGCAACATAAATTTTCGAATTTACATACTAATGAAGAGAAACAAAATTAGGGTTCAAGTTCAAATTTGCACCAAGCAGATACACAAATGCTTCAAATTTGTAAAAGATAAAGAAGGGAGTACCTTAGCGATCTTGATTTGATCCTCAAGCTCATGATACCTGTTATTTAATCTTCCAAATTTGTTAATGTTTTGTTGATCCTCCCATGTTACTTCCATTTCTGATCCCGCGCCCTACAAATCACAGTATCAGAACTCTCAAACTCAGATAATTTGAGAACTGAAAATCAATTACGCTGTTAAAGAAAAAAAAATTAGGGTTTGTTCTCACCTGTTGCTGCATCTTTGATTAAAAATTTCAGTACTTTGAGAGAAAGTTCAGTAAAATTGCGAGTTCTCAAAGTGTTATTAAGATGAAGAAACGTTGTCTACTCTCCTCTATATTTACCTGGCTATTTTGAGGGCGAGCACTACTTCAAATAAGGGGTGTTAAAACTTTTTGCAAATACTAAAAAGTCTCTACACTAATCTTACTACTAATTTAATAACTACAGTACATAACTAATCAAAAGGGGAGTTCATTTGTTATTATTGACTCTGGCCGTTCGAGTTTGACCACCAAAATTTTCAGTTCAATCTTCCATTTTCAATCATCTATGCATTTGCTAGCAGTATAATCTAATCATGATTTCAATCCTTCCATCTTTGATATAAACCTGATTTGATAATCCTTTCTCTCTATTGGTTTTGCTTATTAATTTATGTATAATGCTTAAAGCTAGTTTTTTTTTTCTCTGATTTTTTCTTATGTTCATGATTGATTTACAAAAAATTTGATCCTACTAATATTCAACCATCTCTATTATGAATACTTATATAAAAGAGCTTTCCAGATTTTCCTCTAATATGTTGCTAATGAGTTTGTGTGCTTAGTTTTCTTATTGCAGCCTCAAATCAACACCAATATGAAAACTCCACAGTATGGGTTCTTTGTTATCAGTATGATCCTTCTTCAGGTTCTATATCCAACTATTGCAGTATGCAAAACCAGCAGTATCCTGCTGGCCTCAATCAGTATGAAACAGTATGTCCTTTGCAACAAGTTCTTCTTTGATTATCATGGTGAAGAAATAGCGGTTCAGTATGGCCGACTAGCTCAAACTCAGTTACAAAACCAAATTTTCAAAATTCAAAAAACCAGTAATCCGCTCAAACCGTTCCTTACATTTAGGAATTCATTAGCTGTTCAATCAAACAATTCTTTGACCCGTGAATTTGGCATTCCAGCTAATCCTATCTCTAGCTTAAATCTCTCCCTCATCACAGGTCCTAACTTTCGGGAGGAAAATAACAAAACAAGTAAAGATTGGCAACAAAGTATACCGGCATTCAATGAATATTATTCCAGCAGTTATGAAGATATATCCCATGCAGCTAAATTGAGTAACAAACTATCATTTATAAGGAATGGAACGCAAAAGAAGAAATCACTATTCTCAGCGAATTATATTTCGCTTACAAAAAAAATGGCTTCTTCTTCTTCAAACCAAGTTTCTGGAATTACTTCTCAACTCCAAAGAACCAATATCAAAGATTTCAGCTTGTTAAGCATCAGAAGAAATGTTGGAACTCAAGAAGCAGCATCAAAAGCAGCTGAGGAATGGACATTTTCTTTGATTGGAAAACTCATGACAGAGGAAGATATAGAAACCAAAGAGATCAGGAAAGAGATGAATAGGCTATGGAAGAGATATAATGCAAGGGAGGTCAGAGCAGTTGGAAAGAATCTGTTCCTTTTCAAACTTAACAGCAAGACTGATGTGAAGAGGATTCTCAAGAATGCTCCATGGAATTTCATAACATATCATATGAATCTCCAGGAGTATTCTACTGCTATTGCGTACCAGGACTATGATTTCACTCATCAGATATGGGAAGTCAAGTTTATGAATATGCTACTTCAACATCAGAGTGAAGAGTTTGTCAAAGATGCCTGTGCAGAACTTGGAGAGCTAATTGATACTTTTCCCAAGAATCGCAAGCCTAGGGGGTACAACATGGTAACTGCCTATGTCAAAGTTCCACTGAATAAACCTCTACTTAGGGGTGGCTGGTGGGTGACAAACCCTGGAAAGGCAGTCTGGCAGAGATATCATTGGGAAAGTCAGCCTCATTCACTGTGTGACAAATGTTTCATTGTTGCACATGATGAAGCAAACTGTGAGGAAGTAGCTGAGAATATGGAGCTAAGAGAACTATCCCCTGAAGAATATTTGAGTTCCTATCAGGAGCTAGCAAAGAAGCACAATGTTCCAGTCAGTGATAACATAGAACATATGATATTGGACATCTGTGAAGCATGTAAGAGGACAAATGAGCAGCAGGAAGGCAGTGATGAGAGTAGAGCTGGTAAAAGACATAGAACTGAGACAAGGAGTGAGGATACAGATTCTAGTGATAATCAAAGGAGAACTGGCAGTAGAGCAAACTGTGAGGCAGTGGGATCTGAAGAGATGGATCATGACATGGATGATGAAGGTGCAAAGGAAAGTTCTCATGGTGTTGACACAGAGGCTGCTATTAAGGTAATACAAGCATCTCCTCATTCAGCTAATCTTTGTTTTTACTTTAAGTGGTTTCACACCTTTGGTTCTAATACCTGTTTTCATTTATTTCTAATTACTGGAATTCAAAAAAGATTTTCAACTATGAGGATTTTGGCCTGGAATGTCCAAGGATTGGCACAAAAATTCACAAGAGACCAACTAGGATACTTGGTCAAAGCTCAAAATCCTGACCTCATATTTCTCTCTGAAACAAAAATTGAAGAATCAGATATGGAATATGTTGCAAGAAGTTTGAACTATTGTAACTATACATGTATTAACAGAGTTGGTCTTGCAGGTGGACTAATCCTAATGTGGAAGGATGGAGTGACCTGTGATGTTTGTGCTGCTTTCAATAATATCATTCATGCTTTAATAAAATTACATCCAGAAAAGCCAGAAGTTCTGGTTTCTTTTATGTATGGTTCTACTTATTTTGATATGAAAAAGACCCAATGGGATTTTTTGCAAGATCTGAGTGATAATTTGATGCAACCATGGATGGTTATAGGAGATTTAAATGTTCATCTTCAAAGTGCAAATGATAGAGTTAGGAATGATGATAAATATGTGACAAGCATGATACAAAGTTGTGGCCTTATAGACCTAGGTTATGTAGGTAGAGATTATACTTGGACAAGTAACATTTATGGAACAGGAACTAGAAAGGCTAGGATTGATTATGCTTTAGGCAACAATGATTGGTGTTTGCACTTTCCTCATGCCAAACTATTGCATCTAAGTCAAGCAGGCTCTGATCATTGTCCAATATTGCTGCTATCTGAGACTGTACCTAGAAAACTTTGGAGACCATTCAAGTTTTTTGCTAATTGGATGTTGCATGAAAATTTTAGAAACCAACTTGAGTTAGCCTGGAGTACAGATGATATTGGCTCTCCAGCTCATAAGTTAGGTAAAAAACAGGCAAATACCAGAATAAGGCTTGGGCAATGGAATAAAATTGAATTTGGTGACATAGGTGCTAATATTAGCAAACTACAAGATCAAATTCAGAATGTTCAAAAAGAACCAGCATCTAGAAACCAGCATGATAGAATTGTCTTCTTAACAAAAGAACTAGATATATGGTTTCACATTCAGACTGAGTTTTATAAACAAAAGTCAGGAGATAAGGTTATGATAGAAATGGACAACAATACAAAATATTTTCACACTCTTGCTAACAGAAGAATGCATAGGAAAAACATAGATGCTATATGTGATTCCAATGGAGACTGGTTTTCTGATAGAACTGAAATTGGTAATATCCTTACTTCTCATTTCCAATCTGTCAGTACTACTTCTAATCCTGTGTTATCTGACTCTGTTTTCAATGTGATTCCATTAGTTATAACAGAACAGGTTAATGGCACTCTGAATAGTATACCAACCGCTGAAGAGATAAGAAGAACTATCAAGCAAATGCCAGCTTGGAGCTCTCCAGGTCCTGATGGCTTTCAAGCAGGTTTTTACAATGCACATTGGAACATAGTTGGTGAGGATGTAGTAAGTGTTGTTCAAAAGTTTTTTGAGTCTGGATTCATGCCTAGGAACTTAAACAAGACTTATATATCTCTGATTCCAAAGTGTGATAATCCCAAAAACCCTGCAGATTTCAGGCCTATAGGACTATGCAACATTACATACAAGGTTATTTCTAAGATTATATCTAATAGAATTAAACCTTTGTTAAAGCAACTAATATCTCCTTTCCAAGCAGCATATGTACCAGGCAGAGCTATACATGATAATATCATTGTAGCACA
>JAJJMA010058509.1:0-15384 GCA_023529015.1 Papaver nudicaule
CTTTGACTCCTTTGAGGACAAGGCAAAATTTCATTCCAAAATGCTACGAAAATGCTAAACATCGCCCCCTTTTTTGTCGCCCTCCTTGTCCCCCGTCCACGTGGCACTTTTCTACTGGTTGTATGGTAATAAATGGACCCTATCAATTTTGGTTGGGTGGGGTTGCGAGGAAATTTGCGGTGGTTGTGAATGCCATATATGGGGCGATGGAAGAGGGGGATGAAAGAGGGAGACATGTAGCAGCTTCGAAAATGCTACCACAGCTGCTTTGATTCTGATCTTTCATACTGCACACAATGGCCTAAAGATCTAGTTTTGTACTCTGTGTTTAGCCGAAACAAAGAATGACAACAAACAACAACTATTTAATGCTTCTTTTTATTTCTTTTTTTTTTTTTTCATTGGGAAATGAATTATGTTTGCAAAATCACTTCTTCTTTGTGAGAAAAAAAAAACGTTCAAGGGCATCAATCTATCAATGGATGTCGGAAAAGGGCATCAATCTATCAATGCACCATCTAGACCCTTAGTATCTGTTACTTGTGATGCTTCATTCTCTAAAGAAACTAAACCGGCAGGGATAGGACTAATCCTACGTGATTTTGCAGGTAACTTCAGCAGGTGCAGGGAATGTTTCCTTGGAGAGGTTGCAAGCGCAGAAAAAGCCGAATGCTTAGAAATCTATGAGGCTGTCGCATGGTGCTGGGAGTTGGGGCTAAAGGATGTGACTTTCGAGACTGATCTGAAGGGGATTGAGGATTTTTTATGAGAAGCACAAAGAACATTGCATGGGAGAATGAGGATCTACTATTAGATGAGGCATTTAAACTCTTTAACACTTGCAAGTGTACGTATCTCAACAGAGATTGTAATAAGCCAGCGCATGAACTGGCCAACCATAGTAGGAAATTTAGGGAAACTTCAGAGTGGTTATATAGCCCACCTGAATTTATTTTAAGCTTTCTCATGTCAGACTTGAATGCGGTTCATTCTTCCGCTAATTAAATAAAACGTACCCCTTGCATAAAAAAAAAATAAATCGGAAAACTCTGAAATATATTCAAAATATTATTTGAAAATGTAAATCCGATTCGGATACTCGAATGGATTGGATATAAATTCGTATATAGAGATATCCGTATCCGAACTATTCGTATCCGTAATTTATACATCAATATAATTTTTTTTTTTTGATAAGTAATATAAATATTTTGCTACTTACAAAAGCGTATATTTTGTTATACACCCTCAGGTCCATATGTGTGGGACCAAATTAGGCCTCCTATAGGCATTGCAAACATAAGAATTTGCCATGTTTTGCCCACTGTGGATAAAACAAGGGAGTAAAATGGTCTGGCAAAGTGGTATTTCTGCCACTTTGCGAGGTCGAACGAAATTTGCATCGGCCGATGGTAATTCCATCGAAACATATAATCCTATCACTTGATGCTAGTTCCAACTATGATCTTCCAGTCATCCAACGACTATAATCTAACCCCTATAAATAATTTCCAACTCAAACAACTCACATCTTCTCCACAATTCATTCTATCTTCGGTTGAGTCATTGTTAATGAATATGGCACGATCTCCTCAGTATGTAGGGTTGTTAAAAAAAAAAAACGAAATCGTGGTGAACCGCATCGAAAATTGCAAAAATCGGACCGAACCGAGATTGATGGTTATGGTGATGGTGCAAGAATTGAAAAACCGAGCATTATGGCGATGGCAATGGTTGGGCATATAACCGAACCGAGACACCACGGTGCGCACCGATTAATATGAGCCTTTAGATCTAAATCAATTTTAACCATTCATCATAGTATATATTTAAGTTATTAACCCTTTATCTTCTGACTCCTTTATCTCTTAGTTGGACTTGTGCTTATCAGAATATCTTATGTGGTTCATCTAACGATTCTCAATGTGTCAATAAGAATATCGACCTCAGATGTATGAGTTCTGCGAAACAAGGAAACAAAGCTTTGAGTTGTCTATATATAGTTGACAGAACAGCCACTTGAATAACATAATATGACCCACTAACAAAATTGTTTATAATCATATCAATAACATGCAATATTGGGTATAACAAACAGCTTCATCTCAGTTTAGGCTATGCGGTAAGGTTGCCGATGCCTTGGCATACGCTTACGACATAATTCTCATCTTATATGAAAGAGAGAACAAGCTACAAGTAGCTCAAATTTTTGACCACAGAACTAAACTGATAATGAGCTGTATGGCAACAAAAAGAACTACAGCAAAGCATGTGATTTCACCATAATTCATGTGATTCATGTTACTAACTTGTAGAATAGTAACTTATGCTAACTGCATACATGGACTTCCTAGAAAGAACTACTGCAAGCAACTTGTATTATAAGTGATTCTGTTGTCATTATAGGATAAGCAATGTTAAGGATAAAATGACTTGACCAGGTCTGTAACTGAGGCATACTAGCAATCATACACAATCATAGCTTAATTAGAGTTCATACCTGAAAATAACTACTAGGGGAAATCACCAAAAAGATTTCCACCTGACGTTCTTCCACTTCTACAGCAAATTAAGACAAGTTATCAGCAAATATCATTGATAAATGAAATCAAACAGGATATCACAACTAAAGCATTCAAGAGATAATATCAGGTAATGAAACAAACCTGAGATTAAAAAAGGAGACCTGCAGCAGCACTGTGGAATAACAAGAATGAAAAAATAATAACAACGATGTCTTTAAAGGTTATCCAATAGTTGGAAGGAATTCATTCCAAAAACATTGCTAGTGGTTGGGAGGAATTCATTCCAACTCTTGGACAACCTTTGCAAGGACAATTTTCTCCCACTTCTGCACCTGTCATACCAGCAGAATCAACCCTAAATTACCTCCTCACTGGTATTCTCTAGCTTCAAGTCTGCGCGTTGAATCTTCAAAAAATAAACATAAAGGTAGTAAGTGTCAACCTTAGTTAATGTACCATAGAAATGATAACAAATACTGAAAACAGGCATATTGAGAGTTTACTCACTAATGCAAGAAGCATCATCACTGGTCAAAGTATATGAACTTGATCACATCCTGAAAATAACAAAAAAAGTAGACATAAGTTAGTAAGATGAGCACTAAAAGGATCAATATCAGAAATTTCAATATCACTAATATACCTTATATTCTAGCTAACTGAGGAGCTAATTTGACAATGGAAAATGCCACTTTCTCCCACTTGTGTGCCTGTCATACCAGCAAAGAAGAGAAGTGTAAATGTAGGTCAGTATGAAAGGAACTAGAATGCATAATTATCCAAGAACATGAACGAGTAAGTAACTATGTTACCTAATATTTGATTGTCATTCTTTATAGCAAGCTCAACCATTCTGCAAGTTCCTGCAAAAATATAACAAACTAGTCCTCTTCCCTCCTCCTTTACCCGGGCTGGGGACCGGCATCTCAAATGACAGAGTTAAAAAGGGGTTGACAGGTACACAAAAGCAAATAAATAAACAACATCGAATATTTGATATATATATATGTATATATAGACATACACAACATAATAATAATAAGGATGTCAAAACAATTACACTTACACAAGTGTAGCTCAAAATATGTCCGTACTTGAGACCCAAAAGACCAAACAAAAAAGAGCAGCAGTATATAGAAGTGTTAAAGTTAAGCTGCACAAAAAACCATTGCAAGAATGGGGAAGTGCTCAAACAAGGATCATCCTGGTTATGGGCCATATAATGAAGCATTGTCCACCTACCAGATCTCCCAAAACATTGTAGTCATCCCCTTGTGGAGCATCGGGAACAGGATAGAGAACATCAATAACTTCCTCAAAACAGACAACTCTCTCCACTTTGTGGTTCACGGTAGCCCCATGACAAGACTGCCCCTTCGCTCCACCAAGTACATGACCAGTTGAAAGTGCATCCCCTTTCCTGTTGATAAGACGCACCTAATGATCTCCCATAAGAGGTATAGCAGCTTCAACAACAAGTATCAGCTACAACAACTGAACATGATTGTCTGATTGGAGAATCAGCAAGATCACAAGGGGCAGAAGTTGTTTGAATGGAGGGAGAAGCAGTATCCTGAACCCTTCCAGTGGCAGCCATAAAACTCATAACATGTTGTAAGCATGACCAATACATTCAAAAATTGATCTGATTAGAATCTGATATATACAATGCACAATATACACAAGACATAAATGGACTAATTATAGGAGATCATGTTTCAAGCTCACCTTTGAAAGAAGAGTAAGATCATGCTGCATCTGGTTCATTCTGGCATCGGCATCAGCATCAGTGAGTTTACATTTGCCAGAAGATTTAAGGGCCGCCCCTACTTTCATATGTACTGGCTGCTTCGTGGACATAGTTGAGGAAAATGAACGACAATAGCTCATTGGCTTGTCAACTCCAAACACTTCTGAAAGTGGATCTTCATCAAAAGACAGCTCCTCTGACTCTCACTCACCAGCTTCTAAAAGGCCTTTCTCGTTTTCACTGCAGCTTCTACTTGTTTCTGAAATTCAAGGGAATTTTTTTTGTGTAAGAGTCTTGTGTACGTGAACAGTCAAAATGTATGAGTCTTGTATACTCACATATTTCTCATCAAGACCTTTCACTATTTTTCCATTCTTGTCCTTATGTCCAAGCAACCATTGTTCTCCACGGCACTTGGTAATAGGTCTTTTCTCTTCCTTTGCCTGTATAATCGATATGGACAGTAACAGGGGTTGTAAAGGTAAAATACAAGGAGAATTTAAATGTTCTTAGAAAATCATCAAAGTACTTACCACCATGTATGACTTGTTGGCATATGAGAGTCTTCCTAAGCAATGTTGGTACTCTTTATTTTTCTGATTGGCTCTCAACTTTTTATGCTTCTCTGCAACTCCTTCCTTGTGCTCATTGTCGATAAACCGCTCCCAGACATCAGTGTTCATGCCATATGGACATGCGTGAATCATTTCTTCCTTGGTATTGTATTTGGCAAGAATGGAACTCCGTAGATCCCATTTGTGGGACCTAAACTTTTGTGGAAACATTCCAGAAACGGCCACTCTATCCAGAGCATCGTCGATGGGGAAACAGAAAGTGTCCTGAAAAGAACAAGTAAGTATTTATGTCAGCAACGAAAGACTGCGGTTGGCATCAGCGTAACGCACAAATGGACAAAAAAACACAGTGGTTGTATTATAGATTCAAGGGAGATCTTTACCATCAATGCCGCCCACATTTTGTCCTTGCACTTTTGGGGTACAAGCCTCCAGTCTTCGTAGTCGATGGGACAATGCGTTCTTATGAGTTTTCCAGCTTTGGTAGCAAACCTACTTGCATTTACACCCATTGGTCTTCCATGTTCATCAAGGTCAACCAAGTATCTGGATCTAAGGAATCGAGCATCACAGCTACCACTAGGAGGAGTACTAGTACTTGGAGAAGCATCAGGACTAACATGGGTGGTTGGTGATGAAGTCTCATCAGACTCTTGACTTGACATCTTCATACAAACGAACCAAAAACAAACAACAAACAACATATGAGAAAACTTGAATACATATCAAGTTATGAAAGTAAAAACTAGAACTTTGGTTGAAACCCTAAGTTTGGATCCATAGATCACAACACCCACAAGTAAGTAACTTATTAAGCATAAACAATAGAAGCAGCGAACAATAAAAAACCTGAACTTTGGTTGAAACCCTAAGTTTGGAGTTGTGATCTATGGAAAGAGATCACAGCACCCACAAGTAAGTAACTTCTTAAGCATAAACAATAGAAGCAGTGAACAATAAAAAAACTCAACTATTCTTAAAGTAAACAACAATTGTTAAGCATACACAACCTAAGAACCAAATGAAACAAATAAGATAGATATAAAGAAATTACCTTCCGAGATTGATTGAGGTACAGGGTTAGATGCGTGGTAAGAGGTATGAACGATGTGAGTGAAGATCGGAAGAGAGTTTGTGAAAACAGGAAAACGGAAACAAAGCTTCAACTCCATCTTCTCTTCTTCATAGAGAAAAGGTAGATTCAAAATGTTTCTGAAATTTGGAGAAGGGGGAAAAGAAATTTGAGAGGGAATCAAAAATTTTGGAGGAAAAAGAGGAATTGGGAGAGGGAAACGAAAATTGAAACAAGTATCTGAGTTGGGATTTGAGTGGAAACGAAAATTGAGATCTAAAATTTAGCTCCAACTTTTGGACAGAGAGTAAAGTTGCCCAAAGTTTCAATAATAGAAGAGAGATATGTTTTTTGGTCCCAAAAATCGAGGTGAAAAAATCATACAGATCGAGCTTAAATGTTGCGATTGACTTTGTCAAGTCAAATTAAAATTTTGGCCATCTTCAAAAGTTAATGTAGGACATGGGACACCAAAATAAAATCATATGACATTTTCTTATAACAAAACACGTCCAATTTGGACGGTGGATATTTTGTTTAACAATAGTAATGTACGGTTTGATATTTTCCGTAAAAATTAGTAATGAAGTATCGACGGTTTGTTATTTTCCGTCGAAAATAGTAATGTAGTTGAGATTTTCTGATTTAGGGATTTGTTTGATATTGTTGTTTGGAGATTTGTTTTTATAAGAACTGATTTATATATGTTAACTAATAACTGATTTGTTCCAATTCAAAGTGAAATTTGTTTGATCCTCAACTTCGGGCAAGTAATTGAGTTAGAATCTTCCTTTGAACACCAAACCACTCCCTAACTTGCCATACTATGAGCCATGATCTTTCACAGAAGCACTGACTCTATCCCTTTATGCAAAATTCAAGGAAGAATCCTTGTAGAACCTTAAAAGAACCCACTTTGGGCAAGTTTGAGTTACAATTGGACTATGAACTCCAAAACACTCACTAAAATAGTAATGTAGTTGAGACGGTTTTGTTGTTTCCGTAGAAAATAGTAATGTAGTTGAGACGGTTTTGTTGTTTCCGTAGAAAATAGTAATGTAGTTGAAAAGGTTTTGTTGTTTCTGTTGAAATAGTGATGTAGTTGAGACGTTTTTGTTGTTTCCGTTGAAAATAGTGATGTAGTTGAAAATCTTCCTCTGAACTCCAAACCACTCCCTAATTTGCCATACTCTGAGCCAGGATCTTCCAGAGTTGCACTGTTCCTATCAATTTATGGCAAATTCAAGGTGGAATCCTTCTAGAACCATAAAAGAACCCATTTTGGGCAAGTTTGAGTTACAATCTTCTTATGGACATATATGCCACTAGGACGGTTTCATTGTTTTTCTTCCCAAACCCCTTGGGCCTAAAGCAGCAGTTTTATTTTTTAAACGAAAAGAAAATTACATTACTGAGCAAATGATTTACAAGATAACTGATTTTCCCTGATTACATTAAGCTGACTAACAGGGATATCTGAATACATAAAAGATCTTCCAGTTTTCCTACATATTTTGGCCAGAGTATCTGCCATATCAATAGCAGTTCTATATCTACATGAACACAATTCCAGTTTTGAACATTAAGAAGGAGTAATATCTAGGATTAAACTCTGACTAGTCCAAGAAACAAAAATTGGGTTAGAGTTGATACAATATCCATAAAAGTTAATCACATACATACTCCTGCACAATTTTCATGATCAACTCATATGTTGTTAGACGCAGTTACGAAAAAGCGCACACACAATCAGAATTAAGAGTTGACTTTCAGTGTGTGCGCCATCCATAACTACTGGTAACACAAAAAACAAAGATCACGTGTCTCTGAACCAGTTTCCCCAAAATATCCCAAAATATACAAAAAAATGTTTATATACCCAGCATTAGAGGAGACAAACCCAAAAAATGTATGTCAGCTATAACACTGACTCTATCAGTAATAGGAACTCTCTGAACCCGAGTCCCCATCATCCTCGTCATCCTCATCTCCATCGACAATATCACTCTCTTCATCATATTCTTCATTTTCTTCCTCTTCAGAATCTTCCTCCTCGGAATCTTCCTCATCATCAGCTTCTTCTTCCTCCTTGTCGTCAGAAACTTCCTCCTCATCCCCATTTTCTTCCTCATCATCAGCTTCTTCTTCATCATCATTATCAGCAGCAGTAGCAGAATCAGAAGCACCCACATCATCTACTTCCCCCATCCTAAAATTGAGCCAATCATCCTCTTTAACTTCTCTCTCAAAATCAGCCTGCACCAGCTCATCAATAAAATTTCCTACATGAAAGGGGTCGGCATCATGTTCATGTTATTCTTCTTCTTCTTCTGGTTGAGGTTCAGGTTCTGCTTCCTCCGCATCATAATCGGACTCTATACCTTCAGTGGGAGGCGCCATTTCTAGAATCTCAAGCTGCATCTGGGCTTCTCTTTGCCTCCTCCTTTGGTATTCTTGAAGGTCAGCATCTTCCTGCTCCTCTCTTTTACGTTTCTTGCTCTCCTCCTCTCTGTCATGCTTTACTTTCTGCCCTACTTCTAAACAACCCACATAGTCAGAAGCACGCTTTTGGATCTCTTTGGCTTGTTCCAAGTTGCAGCGATGTATGATATTATTGAAAGCTATTAACGGATTCCAAGGATGGGACTAAGCATCAGACTCTTCTGATTTCCCCTCCTCCTCATCATCATCAGCCCTTGGTCTTTTTCCCTTTCTTCGGCGCTCAAATTAGAGTCGTTGTGTCTTCTAGATGTCATTTCCCCTGCATTTTTCATACATTTATACATTGAAATTAATATAAACAACATTATCTTGTTACAACACAGATACTCCATGGAGACACCAAGAGTCAAACTATTTCTTTCCATTCCATTTTGAACATTTTGAACCTCATAAGTTACGGACAACAGTGCTACCAAGTGCTTGAATTTGTAAAAGAGAAGTGAATGTGAGTATGTATAGAACATTAGAACATTCCACTTCATTTAGCATGTTAACTTCAAAATCCGACCACAACATTAATACTGGACATTTGAAACAGACCAAAACCCTAAAATTTTCATAAAAACAATACTGAAATCAAACACATCTGGAGATCAAAATAATGTAAACCAAACTAAACCCATGTCATGATTCATCTAATTTGTTAAAAATATAAGAAAACAGAGCAGCACTAAAAGCATTGAGTGAGTAGAAATAGACTAACATAAGAAAATTTCACTTCATGCATCTTGATTTCACACCATTTATCATGATTCCACTTCATTTTTAGCATTTAACTTCATTTATTACTAACGGATTCATCATGCAACATGCAAAGGCAGATGAAAAGTAAAAGAACCCAAAAGTAAAAAAGATCTTACCTTTAATCAACCCTGAATGAAGGAAGAAGCTGCAGAAATGATTCAGAAATAAATTTCTCCTTCATCAACCCTGAATCTCCTTGGAAAGCAACCTTTTTTTGGAAGCTTTAAAGCACTGAATATTCTTGTCTGAGAGAGAAAATGAGTGCTTCAAAAAGCATCAGATCTTTAATGAAAGGTGTGTTTGTTTTTTAGCACTAAAATAGTAGTAAAGAAGATGATGCTTTGGTGTGTTACCCGGGTGTAAGCAAATTATGTACTGGGGTGTAAATATAATGTGTGTGTTAACATTGGGGTGGAATAAACGAAGTGTAAACCAAGTGTAAAAATACTATTAATCAATTGTCAACAGAGTTAGCTAAGCAGAGAACAAACCTTAAAAGTTACAAACCAACAACAACTCTAAAAGGGGTGTAAAACTGTAAGCACAAGTAGAAGGAAACGTACAGATTATTTCAAATTCCCAGGGGTGCTCCAATAGGTGAGCAAAGCTCGGAGATGTGGTTCTTCCTCTAAAATATCTTAAAAACTGCCTTTAGCTGGTATATCTGCATTGTCTACGTTGGCAGTTAGTTTTCTGGAGGGATGCATAGGAACCCAGTAGGCTGGCTCTTTCAAATCCTGGGAATAAAAGACTTGGGTAGCCTGTTCCGCGAGAATCACGGGCTCGTATGTGAAAGCATTTTTCGTCTTCATTCTTGACAGATTGACCAGAGGATAATCTGAATCCTTACACATCTTGACTCCAGTCTCCACCTTTACCCAATCACAGTAAAACACATCTTCTTTAAATGAACCCTAGTTCACTGTAGGATTTGTTGGATCACCCCATACCACCTGGCTTTCACAGTTACGGGCTCTTTATCAGTTCTTTTGCTCCTAAAAGTTGTGTCTGCAACCATGGTAACACCACTATCCTGGGTCCTAAGCTTGGCCTCAAAAGCTTAGGGTTCAAACGGTATCTTTCAATCTCCCTTACCTCGTCTGGACCTTTAAGGTAATCCCACAAGAGACCATCCATTTTATCTTCATCACTAAGCTGCGAAAGCACAGAAATCCCATAAATCAGAATTAATGCCACCTAAATTATTCTGACAAACCGGTTCTACAAGGCATACCTTTTTGTACAACCATGAAACGAAGTCGGTTTCAAACTGAACCAAGTCCACTCCAACGTCTGAATGGCCGGTGCGGTAATCCCCGAACATAAATATATAACATCTTTTAATACCAACCCATCATCAATAGAAATTCAGTGTCCACACAAACATAAATTATATAACAACAAATACCTGTAATAATCGTCTAGTTCCGGTTGACAACGCTCAAATATTACCCACCGACGTATCTGAACCCATCGAACAGGGCTCAACTAAACTTCTTTATCTCCAAGAATGGAACCCTCATCGCTGAAGTTAGAATCTTCATCCAGAAAGGCAGCCCAATTGGCTTTGTGACCTTCTTCGGCTCTAGCTTTGGCTTGCTCCATTGCATACCTAACAGCCTCATTTAGAATGATAGAATTTGCAATTGACGCTTCAATGTATCTCTTGTTATGGCAAAGGCCTTTGCACTCTTTCATTGCCCTGATTCATTATGCACATGCAAATTTCAGTACAAAACTTCCAAAAAATGCAAAAAAATTAAAGGGGTAAATTGGTAAAATGCCAATTCACCTCTCAAGTGGGTACATCCATCGAAACCTAACCGGTCCACAAACCAAGGCTTCTTCAGCCAGATGAACCATGTTGTGCACGCTTATATCAAAAAATGAAACCGGGAAATACTTTTTGAGCACGCACATGGCCTCTGCAATCATCCACTTAGCCTTTCTTGCTAAGATCTTCTATTTTAACGACCTTAGAGCACATCAATCTAAAATACAAACTGACTTGTTGAAGTGCAATTATAAGGTGTTTATGTCCAGGAAAGGCATGTTGAAGCAGGGCAGGTAGCAAGTACTCAATCAAAATATGATAGTCATGAGATTTTAAGCTCAGCAACCTATCCCCACTCACATTGTTGCTCAAGTTTGAGCAAAAACCTGAAGGGAATTTAAGATTTCTAACAATCTGGCAAAAAGTTATCTGCTCTTGTTTAGACAAAACCCACACCGGGATGTTTACTATCCTATTCTTAATTTTCTTCACTTTCCACTCTCCAATGTGGAGCTTTTTCTCAAGCAATTCATCACGATTATCCCATAACCTTTTAGCCTTACTTCCATCATCAAAGAGAGTGTGATAAACGTGTTCCATGACGTTCTTTTCCGTGTGCATCACATCGATAGAATGAAATATACTCAGATGGCTATACGACTCAAGTTCCCAAAAACAACACTTCCTATTGAAAATACTTGTTCCCAAACAGGAATTCTCCCTCAGATCAATACCATCATCCTCAAACTCATAATCATCCTCAAACTCAGTCTCATCATCAAACATCTCTTTCTTTTGCCAGCCTTGCGTTTTTGGGTCTTACCGGGTATGTAATGAACATCTTTCAACAAGCGACTCTTTGTTAGTTAGTCTCTTTGGCGCCAACTTTGTCTCCTCTTTTTCCAATCCCAAGAATTTCCCGTCCCTAAAGGTGTGCCTGCTCTTGAGGAAAATCCGATAGTTAGTGTACACTACCTTATTAAATCCTTTGCCCATATGAGTACACCGAGTTTTATCTGCGCAGACAACACATCCATTGTACCCATGAACTGTTCGTCCACTTAAAATACCAAGAGAAGGTAAATCATGAATCCCAAACATTAGAGTTACTCTCAGGATAAAATACTCTTCTCTAAAAGAATCCCAAACTCGCATTCCGTTTTTGAAGAGAGATTATAATTCATCAACAAACACCTGCATAAATACATCAATGTCTCCACTCGGTGACTTGCGACCAGGTATCAACATATTGTATATTTGGAATTCAGTCTTCATACACAAAGAAGGTGGAAGATTATAAACCACATATATGAGAGGCCAACAGCTCCAACCCTGATTCGACTGGCCATGGGGATTAAACCCATCCGTCGATATTCCAAGGTAAACATTTCTGCCTTCCGCTACAAAAACCGCGAATTTTTCCTTGAACCGCCGCCACTGAGGTGAATCACACGGATGACGCATATAACAAGGAGAAACTGCCGCTCGGTTGTGCCAATCCATGAAAGCTGCTATCCAAGGTATAGAGAACATTTTCGCAAGTCTTGGTACTAGAGGAAAGTATCTTAGCATTAACATAGGTTCTTTTGACACCTGCATCACCCCAAATTTATCTTTGAATTCTTTAAATCTTTTACCTTGGCACGCTCGACATTGCTGAAGAGTTTTATCTGCATTGTGATACAACATACAATGATTCGGACAAACATGAATAGACTTGCATTCCATCCCCAGATCCTTAAGCATCGTCTTCGTAGAATCATAGTTTTTAGGGAAATTGTTTCCAGGAAGCCACTTTCCTAATAGAATCAACAAACTATCCATACAATTACCAGAGAATTTATATGTTTTCTTTAGATTATGCAGTTCTACGATAGCACCGAGGGTTGAGATACCTTCGGATACTGGGTGCAACTGCTGCCCTGCCAATTTTGCGTACTTAGCATAACGCTTCCCCATATCTACCTCTTGTTCTTCACAGACTACTTGCTCATAAGGGTCAGCATGAGGACCAAAGTTGGCAGCAACATAAGCATCCCAGTTGAAATCATGCATTCTTCTTCTGCAACCTTCTCCTTCTCCACAAGACGACTATTTGAAATCTGACCCACCAAATCCTCACCATGCAAGTACCAAGTGGTGTACGTCCTCAAGATACCCGTCTCGTACTGATGCTTTTCAACAATTTTCTATGGATGCCGAATCTCATTAGCACACTTCTTACATGGGCAAGCACAACCAGATGGATCCCCATTTTCTGATGCAAAGTTGAGGAACTTTCTAACCCCCTCTCGATATTTTGGGCTAAATAGGTTTTTTTCAAGCATCCAATCTTTATTCCCCGACATCCTACATTACCAAATTGAAATATGCTTCATGTTACCAAGTTCATCAACTAAAGATACAAATACTAACAATCATAAACTTTCACATACAAATCACACATACAAATCAGCAAAAAATCTATAACCAAATACAGATCTGAAAAGATGTAGATACTCATACTCTAAGTTTAAATCAGGGAAATATGTAATTGCTGGATGAATTCAGTTATTCAATTGATGATCAAATATTTGAAATTAACATAAATAAATGTACCAAACAAGGTTGAAATGGATGAAGCTTAAATCAGTGAAATACCTAATTGCTGAATGAACTCAGATTCAAATTCCCAATCTCAATCAATAACTCTATGAGAAATCGATTTGATAATTAAACTAATATCAAATCGAGGTTCACATAAGAATTAACTGATTAACTGATGTTGATGATGTTTTCTCAAGCTGAAACCCAGACTCAAACAAAGGATTATCCGCTGGAAAAAAAAAAAGGAAAGAAATTGAATGTTGGGCGATGAAATCCGTGGAGGTGAAGACGAATAGAAGTTATGTCTCAACTGATTTCAGCTAGACACATTAATTTCTTTCTCTACCCTATCACCAAAACTCGGACAAAATAAATTAAGAGCTAAATGAATTTATTTTCAGTGATTTTCCTTTATTGTTTTCTGATTTTCAAAATTTATCTCATATGTTATTTCAACAGAATTCCGTTGAGATAAAAAACAGGTTCTGTTACGCTGCTGGGGTTGAAATTTCATCAGACCAAAAGTTGGGCGGGAAAAGAAAAGTCGAGGCTAACTTAGGAAGTTCACCGAAATATTGAGGGTAGGCGAGTAATTGCACCAACAAAAACACGGAGCACTGTAACAGATCGCATTTTCAGTAACCATTGAAGACGTTACGAGCTTCCCAACAGCGTATGTGCGTTGCTGAAATGCAAACCGTGACTAATGGCGTTGTTGGTAAAAACCTAAATTCGTGTAGTGTATTGTTGATGATGAATTAGGTTTAGAATATGTTAGATTTTTTTTTTTTTGTTTGTTTTTTTACTTTTAGTTTATGAAATTTTTGTACTGCTCGAGCCAACCGCCCCATTTCAAAGCCTAACCATACACAACTCACATCCCACTCTGGTTTTTGCAATTTTGTAGTTTGATTTAAAGGACTGCCTTGTAACTTTTTTGATATGATGTTGGGCCTTATGTGAGCTTTACTGGTCTTATTCAGTACTCATGGCTCATGCCTTCAAAATTTGGTTCTTGATTATGATTTTGCTTTATTTCCTTTGACATGTTAGTTGAGAGTGTATTGCCAATTGCCGAAGACGGCGCCATATGTCAGCAAAATTACGAATATCACTGTATCACTATTACTGCATTTAGATAAGAAGCGCACAGACTGCTACCAAAATTCGTATCCAGGACCAGAAGAACCTTTTGAAACTTATCCCAATTGCTTATGAAACCCTCGAACTTAAAATGTTTGCAAGACTAGCTCGCCTACTGGTGTACCATTTGTGCTCATACAGTTTACGCTCTTGACGAGGTGGTGCGGCGTATTGTGATGGTGCAGCAGCTTTTCAGATCTGGGAATCAGGAAATGCACATCTTGATCTTTCGATTATACAGGTGTAAGACGAGTGTTAGATTGCACGTTCTCGTGGGATCCTGTCTATGTTTGCATATGTACCAATATGGCAATATCTAGGAAATGAGAGATGGAAATTCTATACAGTGAGGTCGGCCTTGAGTCGGCATTTCGTCCTAGAGTTGAAGTACACTTGTACTAACTGTTCAAAATACTTTAACTTGAGTCCAGAACATGCCCTTGTTAAAAGCAACCAAAACCACACAATCTTGTGTGGTTGATACATAGGGCGTGTGCACTCCATACGTTCAACACCCTGATTCTTATATTTCATATCAACAACACCACTCTTTCTATCTATCTCCAGATCTTTACAGCAACCTGAAGTTCACAGTTTCCTCCTGAAAGAAATATAATTACAAAATTTCATAGAGATTGAAGTAATGGCACTATCAATGGTCAATGTGTTTGGGGCTAGAGTATCTTACAACCCATCACCCATGAAGTGTGTAA
>JAJJMA010058549.1:0-10819 GCA_023529015.1 Papaver nudicaule
CCTAAGAGGTTTAGGGAAACCAAACCATTATAAATAGGGGTGTCTAGTTCATATCTAAACACACACCTAGGGAGAGAAAACTTGTGAGGTAATTACTAAAAGTATTGCAAAAGCAAGTTTAGAGAAAAAAATTAGGTTTAATTGTTTAGAGAGATTGTGAGCGTGAAAGAGAGAATTGTTATAGTTTTCTTATTCATAATCTAGAGAAGATATTTTTATTCGAATTTGTTCCCATGTTTTCCTATTGTTATTTTGAATTTCGCCATAATGATTCTAGTCATCAAGAGTACGGAGATCATACGTATCACTGGTGGCGTGTCCCATGTATCTATGAAATTCGCATATATTCCTTGAATTTCTCCCGTACTCCAGTTGTCTCCCCCTTGATGTTGGATACTCTACGTCATTCTTCTTTTCTAGCTCCCTCAGAATGGTTACAACTGGTGTTGAGCTCCGTGTAGGTGCGATCTTCGAACATCTTCTCTCTCTGACCGTCATCTTCTTATGTCTTCTCAACATCTCATGTCTTTCATTTCTTCTTAGTATGTGCGTTGCGCCATGCGCTGTTGTTGGTCTTTGGAGTTTCTTCATTCACTTTTAGCCGCATATCCTCTAACATAACGAACCTCTGCTGCTTTTCTCTTAATTCCCCTAAATCTTCGACGTCGCGCTCCGTTAATGATAAGTTCCGTGTTGACATCCAATCCGTGTATGAATGACTAAATAACAATACTTTCATCTATACCACTCATATTTCTGTAACCAGATCTGACAACCTTTTGACGTAACTGCGCTGTGTTTCACTTTTCCTATGTCTTAGGTGGAACAAGGCCCCTACTGGTGTTTGGAAGCTACGGTAGTGCATGAATCTTGTGAGGAACTTGAGGTTGATGTCGTCGAAGTTCCATATTGATCCTTTGGTGATATGATCGTACCAAAGGCGTGCTCCTCCTAGTAGTGTCGCCTGAAAGTACCTACATAAGTCCACTTTATTTATCTCCCATTGAAGCAGCGCCTGTTTGTAATCTCTGAGATGTAGCAGCGGATCTAAACCTCCATAGAACAACTTGAACGGTGGTATGACGAACTTCCTGGGTACTCTCCCTTCCAGTAACTCTTCACTCAACGGTGATGCCTTTGCTTCATCTATGTTTGTCTTTAATATTCTGTCCTGCGCGAAGAGTGATGCTTTGTTGATTACTTCTTTTAGCTCCTTGATGATCTTTGGTACATCTGTTATTCTTAATACCTCCTCATATCCTGGCTTCTCTCTGTTTCCTTCGTAATACTCCTCCGTGTTCTGCGATTCTGCTTCTGAAGATTCTTCTCCTGATTCCTCTGATTCACCATTCTTCATCTCTCGTATCTGCGCTGCTTGAACTTCCATTTGCTGTGTCAGCTCATCCAATCTTGTGAGTAGCGGGTTTTCCTTCGGTGCAGGTTCTTGTTCTTCTCTTCCAATTTGCAGGCATACCTGCTGCGCACGCGATATCTCTATCTGACTCCGCTTTTTGATTCTCGGTTTCGATGGTGCTTTTCTTAGTGGCTTTGTCTTATTTATTGATGGCTTCACCTTTGGCTACACTTCTATTCTTCTTGCTACTGGTTATCTTGTTCTGATCCTCGTTTCCACGTTTGATGAGTTGATCTGTGTTGCTACCATCTGCCTTGTGACTCTTGTTGTTGGCTCCGGTCTTGATATTCCTCTTCGCGCTGGGCATCTATTACCTTAAGAACCTTCTTCATCATCATTTGCTGCTGTTGTTGCTGGCGTTTTTCCCTATCTTCTTGTCGATCGACTCCCATGCTGATAGTGTTTCCTATTGATTCTTCTGGGACTTGCACCCTTGTTCCTCTCATCATCATGATCTTCGGTTTCTTCGGTAGATCTGACTCATGTGTCTCCGTTGCTGGTTGGTCTTCGAATCGTTTTGAATGGATTAAGGTTTGAAAATGGTTTTGCAGGATCTAGGTTGTTTCTTCTTATGGTTTGGTGAGCTACTGGGTTTCCAAAAGAGCTTAACAAACCAGGATGGTTTGTACTCTATGCTCTCACTTCACTTCTTAGACTTCTAAAACAATTTCTCTCAAAACTTGGTGAGCTACTGGATTTCCAAAAGAACTTAACAAATTTATGATGGTTTGTACTCTATGGAACAACTCTCACCCTCACCTTCTCTGTGAACACAAGATAACTCTTTCAAAACTTGGTGAGCTACTGGATTTCCATAGAGCTTAGCAGATTACTCTCTACTCTATGGAACAACTCTCACTCTCACCTTCTACGACTAATAACGTGACTTTTGGTCTAGTGGAATTCGTCTTCCCCTTGTGTCGGCGCCAAAATGTAGCTGCTGTAAATACCATACAACACACCCAAGTAACTAAAACACAAGTAATGGAAGACAATGTGGATAATACTCTCTCTCTCTTATTGATATGAATGGTTTCCGATCCCCTCTCTTATTGATATGTCGGTTACATGTCCCTCCTTCCATTGTGCGGATATGTAGGGATCCGCTCAGCGGGCTAGCTATACAACTATGGGATGTGGAGGCTAACACCTCCGCCTTCTATGCCTTAAGGTGTTCCGCTGTCTTTTAGGGTACATATGAAATATAGCACCCACAAATACATTCAAAAAAAAAAAACTTTTGTTTATGGCATGGTACATCTCCAAGCAAATTGGTAATCCACGTTACTTATGTTAAAAAATAAAAAGTTACGGTGGATAAAGGTTTAGAATGTTCTGGTAACAACTTCGATCTCGAAGTTCACTAGACTTCTTCTGGGCACTATAGACCTGACAAGAAACGACGTACGTAAAATTCATATCAGCCACAGCTTGTGAATGAGCAGCAAAGGCCATCTCATCGTCAAGATGATCAATATTGATTGTTCGATAACCACCAAAAATGGATGCAACAAAATTTCAAAAAACTCATGGTCATTTCAAAATTATGGAAGAATTTCTTATGCATCAGTGACCTAACTATTTCAACACACTATTGTAAAGTGATTAGATACTATTATATTAGTGGTCCGAGCTGACATCACTGTAACACACTAGTAAAATTATTGGGTGATTACACCAATGATTTGAGTTTGAAACTCGCAAGCAACAAATTCTTTAGCGATAAAAAAAATGACGGTCCCAGTTCGAAAAAAATAATAGTTTAAGATCTCCAAACTTTTGAAGGCAATTTCAAATTAATTCACCTATTTATTTATTTATTTTTTGATCGGTCAATAAGAAAATTCATCGAAATAGAGGTATTTAAGAGGGGTACCTCAACCCAATAAATACAAACGATACAAAAAATGAGACCAAATTGGGGTTCAGCCACTAGAGAGAGGGAAACAAATAAGAGTTCAAATGCATACAAACAAAATAACATCACGATCCAACTAGACAAAAACTAAATCAATGAGAAATATACAAATTTGTTTCCCATAGTGTTATCACCATGTTAGTCGTCGATCCAAGCATTTTAGTGTTAGCCTCCGCCCTAAAGAATGCTTGAATCTTTATATCTCTAATCATACTTGTCAATTTTTTTTTTTTTTTTTTTGTTATTAAAGATCCTTGCATTCCTTTCTTTCCAAGTGCATCACCAAATTGCGACCGGCAAATTATTCCAAATACGGTTATGACGCTCATCACCCCAATCATGTCTCCAAGTTTATATAGTTGTGGAAATATTAGTATCATAATTCCAATGGTAATTAAATCCTTCGGCAAAGTAACTAAATATTCTCTTAGTTATCCAACAATCATAAGACAAATGAGCACTTGTTTCATCTTCCTCCTCACAAAATCGACATAACCTATCCACAATACCCCTTCTCGTTATCTTATCAACCGTCATCAACCTTTCATGATAGAGAAGCCAAAGAAAAAAATTTACCTAACATGAGTACGACCGACTCCAAATAATCTCCTTTGGAAAATTTAAATCGTCAATACCCATAAGAGAATTTACCCCATACTAGACCGTATATAAGTATCCAATGTATTATTTTCATCAACCGTCCATTATCTAGAATCTCCAACTCCTTCTTGAATGTGCATCGAACCTAAAAGAAAATTTATAGAATCAACCTCCCTCATGATTCTTTGAGAGTACCTATTTATGTTAGGGCATTGTCCGGTCAAACCCACTAGCATTGGTATGTCATGCTAGTTGTCAGTTTTAGGTGTCAATACACAATTCTTGATTTAGCCTACTAGAGTTTAGATTTCGGAATTGGGATATAGGCAAAGTAGTAGAAACCTTGAAGACGAAGACTGCAATTACAAAGAAGACATCAAATATTCTTCATCGACAAAAGGTTAGTAGGAGTTGTGACATTTCTGGAATTTCTTATATTCTACTTATTCTATCTTTGGAAATAATCGACTACTTTAGTAGAGATAGCGATTGAGATTGTACTCTTGTCTACATAACCATATGAGTTATGTTGGTATGCGTTCCCACCATACTAAGTTACAAGATACATGAGATAGATTCAATACACTTTCCAGTGGAATGGTTTGCTTGCAAATCACATGTAGGAAATTGGGTGAATCTAATGGAGTAATCTAGAGCAGAGTCCATGGATTATAGCTGAGGACGTCCACACGTCTAAGTACAGAAAAACTGGCCCAAGTCCAGGTACTTCCAGCGGACCAGTTTAAACCCTAAATATGAAACACGACGGTTCACGAACCGGTTCGGGATCAATGATTCTGTATTTTCCTCCTGAGTTCTAAAATGTAACTTTGTACGCGTACATGTAAGTGAACTGTAGATTCTATGTATTTAGCCCAGATTTCAGATTCAGGCAGTTCGCGAACCGTCTGGTGAATATTCTGCGGGATTTTCAACGCGGGTTTAACAAATAACTCCTTATCTATTAGTTGGACTTGTGTTTATCAGAATATCTTATGTGGTCTATGTAACGTATCCCAATGAGTCAATAATATAAAGGTGTTATCATGGTCATTGGATTTCTATCTTGAAGTGGTTAAGAGCTAATAAAGGTGAACCCTAAACCACTTGGCAGATAAATGTTAAAATAATTCCATTTGAGATTAACCTAGGGTTTATTTGTGTGCAAGCCAAGTAACAGGCACGTTTACACGGGCACTTGCTAACTTGTAGCACAAGTAATCTATTGATTTATCTCAAAGCAACCTATCTTATTGAGAGCTATAAATAGAGGATTAAATTTCGAAAACCACAAGCATCAAGCATACGTTAAGTTTCTCTGTGGAATTGATCGTAAACTCTTTGCACTTTGGTGTAAGCTTGTTGTGGTAGTCATCCTCGATTAGGTAGCAGTTCCTCTGTGGGATTTACTTAACGACTATAAAGACTTCTATTGAGAGCTGGGAAGCACAGGTACGCAATAACGTACATGTAGATGGTGAAAAATGGAAGAAGGACAAAAATGTAAAACTACTCTCTAATTACGCCTTACCTAAAGGCAATCGCCTACTCAGGCACATCTCTATGGCTCAAAATACAACCTGTTCTGCAAGCTGGAAATACTCTCTACAAGTTCTCTCTTATAACCCCCGGTGGAGAGAATAATATCGTAGTGCAGTGCTAAAGTAACTCCACCAACACGTAAACCCATCAATTTACTTCATGTCGACATGGCCTCGAATTCCTCGATATCAGAACTAAATTGCTCAATGGTATAGGGTGGAGAGTTAACAGAGAAGCATCCTCACGGATTCCTCTTAAAATACGACTCAACACATGAGTCTCAATGAAAACCTCAGAAATATCGCGGCTCTAAGCCTATCCAGAGCTCTCTGAGAAGCATACAACAGCCTAAACACACTTAGGCAGGCCACACTCTGAACACAGAATGGCCTAACATACCATGGATAAGCACGCTATAACCTAAAATACGCCATAGCGCAAGTGCACACGTACGCCATAGCCTAAGTGGCATAGCCTCAACACGCCACAAGAAGATTGGCCTTGGCCAGTGGCCCCTAGGCATGACGCTATGGGTTATGGCGCCACAACAATTGTCCTTGGCCATTGGCCAAGGCCGTGGTCTCCTGGACTATGGCGCCATGAGGATGACGCCATACTAAAACTGGCCTTGGCCGTGGTCTCCTGGACCATGGCACCATGAGGATGGAGCCATACTAAAACTGGCCTTGGCCAGTAGCCAAGGCCGTACTGCCAGCGCAGTGGCGCCACGAGATTTGACCTGGGCCCAAGGCTAAGGTCGTTGTTGCTGTGCCATGGTTCCATTGTTCCTGGCCTTGGCCAATGGCCAAGGCTGCTGCTATACATCCACTATGCGTGTCTCTTAGCGCCACACTCATATTGGCCACAAAGTCATAGCCACACGACGTTGTTCAAACTCAACACAACCATGCAATATCTGCATACCACTCGATATATCAAAACATCACACGGGGGGATAACTTTAGGGGTATTGGTCTGGCGGTCTACGGAAGTTAGAAAGAAACTGATAGAGATGATGGACAGTTACGAGAAGGTGGTGTTGAGTGGACATGTTCTAGACGACTCTAGCAGTTACAGAGCACAACTCATGTTCTTCACTCCTCCACTCTTCCACGACTTCCACCTTCTCTGTCGAGAGATCAGGGTGAGTTCAACACTATAAATAGAGGCTTCCTCTATCTTCCAAGGCAGAAGATCTTTCAAAAGGCATTCAGAAACATTCTCAGAGAAAACACCTGAGCAATTCAACACACTTCTAGCCTTGGAGATTTCCAGTCACCTTTACGACGGAGATCTTGAACCCTTACACCCAGAAATACACATCATCAACCTGATCTCAAGTTTCTTTCATTGTTTCCCTCCCTAGATCAACCTCTATCCTCTATGTGACCGAAGCAAGACTTGAACGACCATTGACTTGGTTTAGGCTTGTCTTGTTCGACTTTGATCTCGAGCACTACGAAAGTACCCAGAGACGGTGCAGTGTTTTTCAGGCAAAAACAGTACCTCTGTGGTTGTTATCTGATTAACCTGTAACCTTGGTTACCTGATTATGTTCTTGTCTATTCTACGGTCCTTCTCTTCTGCAATAAGGCCATTCAAGAACTGATACATTACATACAAGGTTAAGGAAGCAATGTAGGGTTGCACATGGTGTTGTAAGACCTAGTTTGCTCCAGTTGTGTAAGTTTGTTAAGTGATTCTTTTCACAGCTGAGGTAGAGACAAGTTGGGATTATTTTACTTAGTTTTACTTGTCAGCCCCCGCTTGTAAGTAGATTTTCGTATGACGTGGATCAATCTGAAGGAAGTCTATTGTATAAAACATCATCTCCTAACCTAAGATCTTGCCAAAATCTTATTTCATTGCCCGTACTGATCTCAAATCTCACATGTTTGTTAAAAAAATTCAAGATCACCATATATATTATACCATAAGCTCACACCTTTCGGCTCTTTTGGTTGAAGAGTTTCCCAACCGGTTGAAATTTCACCAAATTTCTCCGCAATACTCTTTCTTTAAAGAGCCTCCTTCTCCGTGTTAAATCTCCACCACCATATTTTAAGAAGCGTCGAATTCATATTTTTGATTTTTGAATTCCAAGGCCACCACGTTTCTTTAGATTTGACTACCTTAGACCACCGAATATTATGAATTCTTTTCTTGTTGGAGTCATCATCCAAAAGAAAATCTCTTATTATTTTATCAAGTTTATTTGTAATGGTGCAAGGGGGAACAAAAATCGATAGATAATAGATAGGTAAACTTGCCAATACACTTATGATAAGAGTCAACTTACCTCCTCTTGTTATTGTCCTCTCATTCCAAGAAGAGAGTCTTTTCTAACAAGATTCAATAATCTTCTCCCACTTGCAAGATCCCCTAGATTTTTCACCTAAAGGAAGACCAAGGTAAATACTTGGAAAATTAGATCATTTACACCCCAATATACTAACAAAACCATCGATATCTTCTTCTAGAGCGACACCAAACAAACAAATTTTGAAGAAATGAATCTTCAAACCCGAAGGTAACTCAAAACAAAGGAGTAAATACCGAAGAGCATCCACTTGCTCATGCTTCGCATCAAGAAAAATAATAGTATCATCGGCAAATTGGAGATGGTTAACTTTGATTCCCCCATTTTTCACTGAAAGGCCCGAAATTTTACCAACTTCTTGTACCTTACTCAACATGTGACTCAACACTTCTCCTACAATGTTAAAAAAAATTGTGAAAGAGGATCACCTTAGCGAAGTCCTTTATTGCTACCAAAAAAACCATGAGCGGTGCCATCCATAACAACCAAATTTTTTGAATAAGATACACAATTTCGAATCCAAGTACACCAAATAACTCCAATCCCATTTTATACAACACTTCATTTAATAATTTCCAATTCACATTATCAAACGCCTTCTCGAAATCCAACTTGCATACTAACCCCGATTCTCTTTGTCGGAGCCTAGAATCCACGCATTCGTTTGCTATCAAGACTCCATCAAGAATTTGACGACCCTTTATAAAACTAGATTGAGACGACGATATTAAGATTGAGAGATAAACCTTTAAACGCTCCGCTAGGACTTTGGAGATGATCATGTACACACTTTCTATGAGACTAATAGGACGAAAATCCTTGAACTCCTCAACACCGATCTTCTTAGGAATGAGAGCAATAAAGTTGTTCTTTAAGGAAATATAAAATATATTATGATCATAAAATTCCTTAAATACCTTCATTAAATCATCTTTAAGAAATTCCCAACTCGCAATATAAAACTTCATAGGGAATCCATCCGGTCTCGGAGCTCTATCCACTCCCAAATCTTGGATTTCTTTCTTTACTTCACCTTCACTAAAAGGCCTCTCTACTAATTTCTAGCTTCCTTGTCAATTTGTTTTAAACACATGTCTTTAATTCTTGGTCTATCATTTGATTCTTCCTCGGAAGCTTCCTCAAAATGATTAGCAATGCCTTCTTTGATCTTATTTTTATACCTGGTCCATCTACCATTGATACGAAGATTAATGATGTTATTTAAAGCTTTATTTATCCTTAACACACGATGAAAGTGTTTGGTATTTATATCACCATCACGAGTCCATTTCACTCTTGATTTTTGACGAATGAAAATTTCCTTACGTCTATGGGCCATTTCAAACTCCACATTAGCCGTTACGAGCATGTCCTCTTCCATGACGGTTAGATTCCTTTCATTACCGATCCCATCCAAAGCTTGCATCTTCTCAAGATCCGCATCAAAAGACCTATAAACACTTCCAAATACATATTTATTTCAAGCCTTTAATTTTTCTACTTAGAAAAATATGCACTCGCGGAACCTACATAAGAGAAAGATTCCCACCATTCATTCATCAAAAGCAATTATGTTAGTATTTTCAAGCCATGATAATTGAAAACGAAATGGCCAAACCCCACAATCCGTCAATAGAACACAACTCGATGGGAAAGTGAGACGAGAAAGATCTTGCATGCCGTTTAATGTTGAGATTTGGAAAATGCTCCTCCCAATCCATAAAAATAAAAACCGATCGATCTTGCTCTTCTTGTTAGGCAGTCTACTCCAAGTGTACTTGTCTCCGAAAATCGGCAAATCCACGAGCTCAATATCATTACATAATTCATAAAAAAAAAATCATTGAGTTCGAAGATCTACGGCATCCTCTTCTTTCACCTATTGCTCTTATTTCGTTAAAATCACCACCGATACACCAAGATAAACCATCCCAATAGCCGTGCAAAGTAGCCAACTCCATGCGTTTTTTTTTTTTTTTTTTTCAATCATTCACACTACAAGGACCACCACACACACCGATAAGCAACCATTTAAAATTATCCTCCACAACGGGGCACAAAATACTTATTGTGTAAATACCTTCTAGAAAATTATCCACTTCAATCATATCTGAATTCCATATCAACAAAATGCGGCTGGATCTTCCGCACCAATTTAGACAAATCCCACTTACAAGGATTTGCACCTTAACATTGTCGCACAATAAGATGATTACCGCCGGGTAGTGTCATCAAGCCCAAATGCAGGTGGGCATGATAAAGAGTCTGAGTGCTCCATGTTAAGCCCATGATAAAGAGCCCAAATTAATTCACCTCATGTAAACAGATATCCAGCCAAAAACAAAATCACAAACACAATACATATATGCAACTGGTAGCCAAATGCTACACAAAATTCTTAACATCAGAAGAAAAAAAGAATTTAACACCATGTATCAATTCTGTTTCCGGAAGGCGTACAAATTGAAGTGAAATAAACACAAAAATAAAAGAAGGCAATGCTGAAGCCAATTCATCATCTCTTACAACACTTTGAATAAATAGATAAAACAGAAACTGGTCCAAACTATTTGGACCCTTCACAGTTTCACATACTGTGGCCATTGGTTCATCAAGATGAACTAAAATTGGGGTAATGAACATTCCTTTGGAAAAACTCCCTTGAATCTTTTAGTGTCAGTGCAGTAAGCATAGATCATGTTTGTGCTTCTAATCGTATCCATTTGACCTTTTTGAGCAGGAGTTAGTTGGCTGTAAACTGGAGACGTGTACCAGTTAGACTTGCCGGGAATGGCACAATGAGTAATACTGGCTGTTCCGTTCCATTTGCAAGCCCTAGCCCTGAACCTGCTATACTGAGCCTTGAATGGAGCTTGTGTCCAGTCGGTCTTGTCACGACCTCCTCTTGTTGCCCAGTCATCAGCATTCCATAAACTTGCAAGAACTTTCATTCCTTGTTTGTTTGGGTATGCAACTCCTTGGCTTTCGTAGTTTCTGAACACACGGATTGGTATTCTATCTATGA
>JAJJMA010058552.1:0-20815 GCA_023529015.1 Papaver nudicaule
CACTGAAGAGCAACAGCCAAATCAGTATCAATAAAACTATGAGTGCTACATGTATCAATAAGAACAGATATGGCTTTCTTCTGAAGATGCCCTGGTATTCTCAGAGTTTCAGCTGACACACTTCCAGTAAGGGCATGCAGAGAAACTTCCACGTCAGACTCCACTGGAGAATTCAAAACCTCCTGAAAATTTTCCTCTGAGCCTTCATGTTCTTCTGACTCAACAAGTTCACCCACAACCATGTACAAAGTCTTCTTCTTACACACATGCCCCTTAACAAAAACCTCATCACAATAGTAACATAGACCTTTTGCTCTTCTAAGGTCCATTTGGTCATGACTAATTTTCTTGATAGGAAGGGAGGGAAAGTTGTAGGAAATGGTCTGGATGCAGAATTAGGTGTATAAGAAGTGTGAAGTGGAGTTGGTGGAAAAGTTGTTGTAGACTGAGGTCTAGTAGTATGAAAATTATTAGTAAAGGATTTATAACTTGATTTAGTGTGTTTATTCTGTAAGACTACAGTTTCTTGCATCCTAGCAAGAGAATAAGTATGGGCCAAGGTAATAGGATTGTGCATCAACACCTGTGTTCTAATTTCTTCTTTGAGACCACTGATAAAACTTTTAACAAAGTAATTCTCTGACAGAGAAGGATTGCTCATGAGCATAAAGGACTTTAAGATCTCAAACTGCTCTAAATACTCCTCCACAGAGTCTATTTGAGACAATTTATTAAAATTGCCAATGAAATTATCTTGAGCAGGATTCTCAAAACGAGCACAAATATTATCAGCAAAAAAATTCCAGGTCATAAGATCCTTACCCACACGGAAATGATTGAACCACTGATCAGCTTTACCATCCAAATGAATGGAAGCAAATGTTACCTTCTGATGCTCATCTATCTGACGAATCTGGAAGTATCTGTCACATTTCTGAACCCAACTACGAGGATTTTCCCCATTGAACTGCGGAAATTCCAACTTCACAGCTTGTTGAAAAGGGTTATGGTCTCTATTTGATAGAACATAAGAATGGCTACCAGGAGATTGAAGCCAGAGTGAGAAGGAGAAGAAAAACTACATGACTGTTGGGGAAAAAGCTTTTGAGCATCACTGATATGTTTCTGTAAAGCTTTAATGCTATTCAAAATCGCCTCATCTAGCTTAAGCTGATTATTCTTCGCCGTCTCATCAAGCTTATGTTGACCCTCTTTAACAGATTCGTCAAAAATGATTGCATACTTCTTCATTAACCCTTCCATCAACTCTGAGTTTGACAGATTTCTTCTATCTTCATTCTCTTTGGAATCCTTGAAGAAGTTATCGAGCTTTTCACCAATCCCAACTAATTGATGACCAAGTTCAGTTAATTTGGTGTTGACCTCCAAAAATTTACTGGTTGTACCATCTTCCAGAGATTTGGTACGATCTTCTAATGATTTAGTCCGATTTTCGACTTCTTTCTCTGCTGCAGTTCGAGTAGTAGTGGAACCTCCCATGGATGTAGCTGAATCTGATACCAATTGTAATGGTATGACTACCAATTATCATTAGTAACAACGGAAATTGAATGAATAAAGGAATTAAACATAAAATGGAAGAACAATTTGATAAGATTAAATCAATTGAATGATAAAATGAATTATATGAATTAAAAATAAAGATAAGCTATGGCTGAGCCGATAGCAAGAACAGAATCCTAAAATATCTGATAACTAACAACACTGCCGAGAGAGGGAGATAAAGGCTAACGTCTACAACAATCACACCAGAAGCATGAGGACACGTGCTCCACACTCGTGAACTCAGACGGGTATCCAAGGAGGATAACTCTAACCCTACAAATACGATAAGGGGTGACCAAAATCACTCATACAATGGTCAGCCATATGACATCGTGTAACCAAGTTGAAGATTAATCCTGCAAAATGTGTATTCGGCGTCACCTCTGGAAAGTTCTTGGGATATGTTGTTACAAAAAATAGTGTAGAGGCAGATCAGGCAAAAATTCAAGCTATCAGGGATATGCCTTCGTCGGTGACTTTGAAAGATGTTCAGCGACTCAATGGAATATTGGCATCCCTTAACAGATTCATCTCGCGGTTCTCTGACAAGTGCAAGCTATTTTTGCAAATGTTGAAGAAGGGAGAAAAATTTA
Organism: Papaver nudicaule; assembly: GCA_023529015.1. Lineage (NCBI taxonomy): Eukaryota > Viridiplantae > Streptophyta > Magnoliopsida > Ranunculales > Papaveraceae > Papaver > Papaver nudicaule. The sequence continues at coordinate 2,160 of JAJJMA010058552.1, forward strand.
ATTGGACGGACGATCATGAGGTCGCCTTTCAAGGGATCAAAAGATATTTAGCCACTCTCCCAGCTATTCAGCCGCCGGAACATGGAGAAGAATTAAAAGTCTACCTTGCAACTACTTCATCAGCGGTCAGTGCGGTGCTTGTGCGAACGAAGGGAGGAGAAATGCCGATCTATTATATAAGTCGAACTCTACAACCTGCAGAGAAAAACTATACTAAGATAGAACAACTGATTTTGACCTTGGTTTTTGCGGCTAAGCGACTGCGTCCTTACTTTCATGCTCATCCTATTACTGTGTTAACAAAAACTCCTATAGAGTCCATCCTGCATAGTTCACAAAGAGCAGGGCATATTGCTAAATGGAATGCCCGGATAGAGAAGTTCAGTGTCAATACGAAATTCGAACAACTCAGCGGTCCTAGGTTATCGCCGACTTTTTAGCGGACTTCCCAATTGAAGAAGAAGAGGAGGAAAGTGAATATATTCCATTCATGGAAGAAGACCCAGATGATGGAGTACCTGAGCTGCTGAAAAGAGACCCAAATCAGTGGGAGGTATACGTAGATGGCTCGGCAAATAAAGAAGGAAAAGGAATAGGAATTGTCTTCATTTCGCCAAAAGGTTCAAGGATAGTTCATTCGTTGAGATTGGAATCCCCAACTACCAACAACGAGGCAGAATATGAGGCGGTAATTCATGCTATGAGACTCATTATTGAGATGGAAGTCAGTAATATTCGTTTAACTGGTGATTCTCAATTGGTGATTCGACAAATCTTGGGAAAATATGAGGCACATGAAAGTTCGTTACAGAAATATCTCAAACTGGCCAGAGAGTATGCTCAGAAGATCAACCGTGTCCAGTTCAGACACATATGCAGAAAAGATAATAGGCACGCGGCATGTTTGTAACTGGATAACTAAAGTTTAACATGTAGTCTCTTGTGAATTTTCCTGTATAATTGAACATGATAAATAAATCATGAGCACAAATGCTAAATTTAAACTTCAAGCAACATAACATCAAAGAATATTAAGTTAATACAGAAGATGTTAAAATGGAAATAGTTAAAACACAAAGCAAAGTTTTTTTTTTTTTGATAAGTTAAAGCAAAGTTTATACAAGCATAAAGAAATGAAATAAATCATTCCAAATCCTCGTCGTCTGGACTCGTGTGTTCCTCGATGATCTCAAGCATGCGTGCAGCAACTTCTGCATCAACATGGTCCAAGGCAAGATCAAATGCCTTCGGATGCCCCTCACATAGTAACCCAAGTCTGTCTACTTGAGCTTGATGTTGCGCAATGCGTGGATCATCCTGTGCAGGCTCAGCAGGAACAACAACTCTTCTTTTAAGTACTCTGGCAATACTGACAACATCGAAGAGATTAGGACCCTCCTCTTTTAGCCCGAAAAGACCAATCTTGTTTCTCCTACAGATTTCTGTAACAAGACAAGGGAATCCAAGACTTCTACCCTTATTTTCAAATATCTTTATCATATGTCTGATAATAGTACCGCAGAAGTCGATCAACTGGTTTCCACCGACCATATGATATGCTAGATCTACCAGATCTTTGTTCCACTCATTCTGTTGAGAGTGCATGTAATTAGATTGTGAGTTATCAAATCCCAAACACCTTTAACTGCGGATGCATTCTTTCAACACAAACCTTACCATGTTTAAAGGATACGATAAATCATGGTGTCATCAAAAGGTCGAGGAGTAGTGAGTTGTGGCAAAGTGAAGTCAAATACTGGACTTTGAGTAATCTTTAGAATTGTTTTCTTGTTGACTTCAATGACTCGGTAACCAACTATGGTCTTGAAATAACATGGACCAATGTGGTTATCATGCATATTAGCATAGAACATCCTTACAACACTAGGGAAGTAATCCTTAGTGGTGTCATGAATTCGACCCCAAGCTAGGTAATTCATAAATGGTGGACATGATGATATGGTGGATGGGTCAAGAATTCTTTCTACAACAATTGGACGTTTCTTAACATACTCAGTGTTAGCTTTGTTGTTCCAGAATTTCATGGATAGGTCGTTTCCTTGAGACGGTTTGCGAATTGTCTCATAATCAGACTCATCAGAAGTCCAGTTAACAGGTGATGCTTCTCTCTCAGTTGTTCTGCTAGTGGACCCATAATAGCTAGACATGACTTTCAAAGAAAAAATGAAGTAAACACTTACTTGAAATTTTCACTTTGATTTTGAGAGAGATTGATCAAATTTAAAGTCAACCCGTTAAGTGGTTTTTCCTCGTGATCGCAATTGTATCAATTTTTCGACAAACGGTTCACGAACTACAGCGTAATTGAAAAAATTTCGTGATTGTTTTTAGGTTTCTCGTTTCTTCCTGAAAGTGTTAAGTGAGGAAGATGAAGAAGAAACCGAGGCTTTATCCACTTTTTATGGATCTGAGTCGGTTCGTGAACCGGTTTACCCATACCTGATGGGTCTGAACTGAATGGGTTTGACCAGTTTAACCCAGAATTAATTCTCACGGTTCCTAGAACTGTCACATGTGTGAAACACATGTGTGGATCAAAGAAGGGAATTCTTTATCTAGTCTTGACCCAGTTCTAGTTTAATTCTTGGACATTTTTTCACTTGTACGATAAATACAACATTTAGCTAGTGTTTTAATAGAGCAAGGCTCAACATTTTAAGAGTAGCTAGTTCAAATAAAATTATTCCAATAATGTCCTTTTATTAAGCTTAGAAGGAACTACGCCTAATATCAAGACATAAAATACTTTCATGTCCCCAAGAGAGAAGCTCTTTCGAGTTTTTAATTGAAACTGGGGGGTTTTGGAATTTATAAAATATAATTCTTTCTATTCCAAAATTAAAAGTATTTTTCTCAGATTTTAGATAAAATAATATCTCTTTATTTTCATAGAAGGGTTTATGAAAGAATTTATAACCCTCGTGCTTTGCTTTTATAAACTGTAAACAGTTTTTTACATAAGGACGAGAAAGCTTTTATATCTGTTATCCTGATTGACAAAACGAATTACATTTTGTTTTAGGTGGGGACAGGATTTTACAGATAATTCCTTCTTATGAGTTTCATCACTGTGTAGAATACACAGTTGATCATGAATATCATTCATGGGTTTCTCATCGAGGAAGGTGTTAATAGTGACTTGATCTTGACGTTTTACATAAAAGATGCTTCAGTCTCTTTAATAAGTTGATCAATGTCAACTTCAACATATGCGTTTTCCTCAATGACCTTGTTAAGTCGATTTAGAGACACTTCTTCTTTCCTAAGATATGTCTCTAGGTCATGAGAGATATTATCAATCTGTTTTTCAAGATTGATAAAGCCTTCAATAGACTTTACACCTCTCGGAGGAACGCTAAGGAGTTCTCTTGCTAACATGATTAGACCTGGCAGTGAATTATCTGCATCCTTTTCAGCTTCTGTGAATATGTTACAAGCACTTATGCTTTGTTCCATAACTCACAAGCCTCGATAAACACAGACAGTTGCGCCTTTAATGTGTTTACCGGCTCAGATACCAATTGAAAAAGTAGGGGTACCAAAATACAACCAAATTTTCGTTTGGGCTCGTGAGTCTTATGGTAAGATATGAACGATCTCAAAAATCAATATCCAAATCTGATAACCGGAGTAGGATCACAAGTGATCAGCCCAACTCAAGACAAGTCCTGGTAAATCCCCTGGATGGATTATGGACCAATTCGACGGTTATGAATAACGTACTTCTTGTGTTTGCTTTAATTATATGATCAGAGATATAATGCATAAATAAAGCACACAAGACACCAGAGATTTTTTTAACGAGGAAATTACCACCTGTAGAAAAACCTCAGGACCTCGTCCAGATTGAACACCGCACAGTACTAACTGTCTACAAACACTAGCCTACTATAAGACTTAGGTCTGGGATGTAGCAGAGACCAACTCCAACCCTCCAAGTGAATTGGCTATTGTCGCACTCCTTACGTCTCTAGATCCCCCACAGATAGTCACGCACTTGATTTCCCTAGCTGGCGTCCTTTAAAGGCCTAGGAGTTGCTTTAACCGTTGTTAAAGGCTTATGTCAACAATACCGGCTTTGCACCCTTAATTATCAACTGTATGTTTCACACTGTCCTCTTCAATTTATCATACGTAAGATGACTTCCTTCGGATTGCTCCAGGTCATACGGAAATCTACTTACAAGCGGGGGCTGACAAGTAAAACCAAGTAAATTATGCCCAACTTGTTTCTACCTCAGCTGCGAAGAAGAATCACTTAAGAAACTTACACATCCGGAGCTAACTAGGTTTTACAACATCGTGTGCACCCGTACGTTGCTTCCTTCAACCTTGTATGTAATGTCTCAGTTCTTGAATAGCCTTATTGCAGAAGAGAAGGACTATAAAATAGACAAGAACGTGATCAGGTTACCAAGGTTACGGGTTAATCTGATAACACCACAGAGGTACGTTATCGCTTACCTGGGCTTCCCAACTCTCAAGAGAAGTCTTTATAGTCGTTAGGTAATTTCCACAGAGGAACAGTTACCTAATAGAGGATGAATACCACAACAATCTTACACCTAAGTGCAAAGAGTTTACGATCAATTCCATAGAGAAACTTCATTTATGCTTGATGCTCGTGGTTTTCGTTCTTTAACCCTCTATTTATAGCTCTCAATAAGATAGGTTTCTTTGAGATAAAGCAATAGACTTCTGGACCTACAAGTTAGCAAGTGCCCGTGTAAACGTGTCCGTTACTTGGCTTGCACACAAAGAAACCCTAGGTTAATCTCAATTGGAATTCTTTTAACATTTATCTGCCAAGTGGTTGGTTAGCTCCACTTCAAGATATAAATCCAATGACCAAGAGAACACCTTATCTTATTGACTCATTGAGATTCGTTAGGTGGCCCACAGAAGATATTTCGTGATAAACCAAAACCAACTAAAAGATAAGGAGTTATATGTTTAACCCGCGTGAAAATCCCGCAAAATATTCACTCGGACGGTTCGGGAACCGTCCATCTGAATCCGGACCAAATACATCGAATCTGTGGTTCACTTACATGTATGCGTACAGATCGACGTTTTAGAACTCAAGAGGAAAATCTGGAGTCACTGTTCACGAACCGGTTCGTGAACCGCCGTTATTCAGATTTAGGGTTTAAAATGGATCCGCTGGAAGTTCTAGGCTGGGCCACTACTTAGACGTGTGATACGCCCTCAGCTATAATCCATTGACTCTGCTATAGAGTACTCCTTTAGATTCACCCAGATTCCTACATGTGATTTGCAAGCAACCTATTGCTATGGAAAATGTATTGATTCTATCTCATGTACCTTGTAAACTTAGTATGGTGGGAACACATACCAACATAACTCATGGTTATGTAGACAAGAGTACAAATCTCAATCGCTATTAGTATCTCTACTAAAGTAGCCGACTATTTCGAAAGATAGAATAAGTAGAATAAACAAAATTCTTATAAAGCCATAACTCTTACTAACCTTTTGTCGTTGAAGAATATTTGATGTCTTCTTTATAATTGCAGTCTTCAAGGTCTTTACTACTTTGTCTATATCCCAATTTCGAAATCTAAACTATAGTAGACTAAATCAGGAATTGTCTTTTGACACATAAAACTGACAACTAGCTTGACATACCAACTCTAGTGGGTTTGACCGGACAATGCCCTAACACTGCTGTTATCGGGGAGTCGCCTAGTCTGAAAGATATGCAAGAAAGAATGAAGAACTTCTCTGGGTCGTTGCCTCAGTTTAAACTTTACTCGGTAACCTTCGTTGTTTGTTATTTTAAGATGCTTTGTGAAAATACGAGGGCACCGAGTACACCACCAATCTTTTATTTTGCGACCTATAAGTTAAACCTTGAACTGTTCCTGCAACCAAGAACTCAAGAACAAGATCTGTTTCGTAACTGATTGAATCACACAACGAGAATCAATACAAGATATCGAAAGACTATGTCAATATACAAGTACGATACTTTAATTATAAATGAAGAATCAAATATAATGCGAAAATAAAGTAAAGTACGGATAAGAATTTTGTTAACGAGGAAACTACAAACTCGTAGAAAAACTCCTGGACCTACTCCAGTTTTGAATACTCTTAAGAACCACCATCACACCTACTCTCAGACTTCAGACTAGTTGGTTAAAACAATATGATCCTAATATGATTATTAGTCACAAATCTTCCCCTCAGTATTCCAGCGCCTCCAACCACATCATGTTGATCACGCACATGTACTCCCTTAGAGAAACAGACGTCCTTTACTGTCTTCCATAAGAGTTGGTCCAGAGTCCTTCGTGAACTACATTACCCTACCTCCAATCGGACGACTATAACCTTTACGGACAGCAACCAAATAGCGGAAGGTCAAACCACTAAATGATATCCCTGGTAACTTAACATATATTTCACCGAAGTCGTTTAACACCAAGAGCGGGGCTATTTAAGTTTACTTGGTAATAAACCCCTCGAGATATCAAACAAGGTTTTGAAACCAAAACTCCCGAAAGAGTACCTTGTCGTCCCAGTTGAAATCAAGCAATTTTGGATGTGTACAATATGATGACCTTGATGAACAAAATACCTGCAAAACAAATCAATCCAAAATAACCATCTTTTTTCCACTCAATATCTATTTGTTTGGCACACAAAGTGAAAGTATCTTGCTTACAAATCCATGTCAATAGATAAAGAGATGTTCTAATCACTACGATCTTGAGTGGCCTTGTATCAGAAGAGAAGGACCTTAGAATAAACAAGATCGTAAGACTTTGATAGACGTGATAGAACAAAACACAAGTACAATACAAAGAAGACTAGGAAACATAAACTAGTTTACCTGAAGAGGTACTTCTAAGCTTCTCGATCCCCAAGAGAAGACTTTCACACTAATCCAGACGGAGAGCAAAAACTCAAACGTACTGAAAGGAATAACGGGTATCACAATCTTACTTTTTCGAAGAATGAAACTTGGTAGAGGGATAAATCTTTTAGGAACGATACCATCTCCTGTTTATATGACCAAGGCTTAGCTTTGAAATGAGGCTAAGTAATTTCGAAAATCTTTAAAGCACATTTCTAATAATTTTGAAATTCCTCGTATAGATTCATTGATTGAATGTAATCTAATACTATGGCATTTTTATATTTAACAAAAGATATTCCATTAAATGTCTGGCCTTAAGAATTCAAAGCAAATAATACTCAATAATATATTTAGATATTTCATTAATTCGAAACATGGTGATTACCAAGTATACTCCCTGGGATAGAGTTCAATTCGAAATCTGTGTTCTTGGATTCGAAAAATCATCTTACGGTATTATTACTTGTAAATGTCGTCATCAGCTTTGATAATGTCGACATCACTTCCTAAGCATTGCTGGACGGGCCATATCGATCTTAGGTGGAAGTGGGATCAGGTCCAATGTGGCTAACGCTAGAACAACGTATCATAGCAGACATGGACAAGCCTTGTGTGTTAACCTTAAGTGAACACGTAGGTTCAAGGACATTCTGAATCATACAATATAGATATACCATGAAAAGTACCGTGTATGATTCTACGAGTAATAGCAATGTTGTTCCTCAAGAATTCACGATTCCAATGTAGATGATCACTTTAATGATATCCGAGAATTCACATCAAACACCAATAGAATAATCAATTGGGTGATTGATCATGTAGTGTATAAATACGACGATTTAATCACATACAATATTAATTAAAAATCATGTGTCAACTAACTAGAGCGACGTACATATTTCTAATGATGACTCAAACAAACTTAGTTATACAACGAAGATGAACAAATTCAAACCGAGAATATCAAACTCATTAATTCGTTGAAGCACAAATCAAAATGGTAGAGTTTGAACTTCGAAATACGTTTTCTGAGATAACCATATTTAGGTTTTGAACTCTACATCTTGTTTAGCAGAAACCAAAGTTAGGTTTCGGATTCTAGAGTGCATATGACTTAAAACTGAATTAAGGTTTCCAAGTCTAGATTCTATATATCGAAACCAATACTTGATTTCGAACTTTAGATTTCATGTTCAACAAAACCGCAATGAGGTTTCCAAACAAAGAACACATATCAAACTCAACATATGTTTGGTGTCGAACTTGAGAGTCCATGTGGTCAAGCAACCTTTCAGCATCACACCTTTTTGTCCTTATGCACGGGTGATCTTCCCGGTTCACATAAAACTTTAGGAAGCTCGTCTTTATTATAGACCTTTAGAACTCACATGGTCAAGACACATTGGTCTCGATTCTCAAGTCACTGTTAGCCAGCAAACATAGTTTCGAACTCAAGTTTTCATATGGTCAAAATTTGGATTTAAGTTTCGGACACAATAGCTCATGGACCAAAACCAGATTATGGTTTTGAACATTAAATTCAGTTTACCAAAACCCACATTGTGGTTTCGAACTCTAAAGTCCATAAGAAAGAAAACAAGGAATATGGTGTCGAAATCTAAACGTAAATATGGCATTCTAGATCGCTATATGTCCAAAATCAAATGTATGATTTCGAACTCTAGAAATCAGAGCCAAACAAAGATAGAGTATTCAAACTCAAAACAACAGTATGTCGAGTCCACACAAAATAAGGGTGAGTCACTATCTCGATTACTTTAATACATATAAATACGTACTAACAATCTGATAGAGTCATACAAGGAAAGTCGAGACACAATATTATGATGGCTTTAATCTCGTAATACTACAGAGACAAGATCATATAGACTGTTATTATCCAACTCGCAGGTTTTAGGAAAAACCATATATCACTTAGATACTAAGAAGAAAAGAAAGCTCTAAGCAATATAGAATGTCATAACTACAACGGCGAATACCGCAAGCGATATCGTGGAGTTATCTCTTAAGACACATTGATCACAAGTGATCAAGTCATAACGTAAAACTCAAGCATTAATGTTTTTGTCTTTTGTAGCACAAGTGTAAAATATAATGGAATCGCGTTATTTAGATTCACTAACCTCTTGAATGCGAAGCTGAATATCCTCGTTTGCTCCTCGATCTTCTTCGACTCTTTATGTAGTGAGTCAAAATCCATCCAACATCTTCCACAACCCAAAACTAACTTAATGATGTCTTTACCTAATGTGTGTTTCAAGCGGTCGAGTTTTGATCATTAAATTTGACAAATAAGCTTGACATACCAACACTTAGTGAGGTTGACTGAGCCATGCTCTAACACTTTGGTTCCGAATTTATTCGTTGTCTGAATGGCTTCGTTGTGTTTCTTTATGCAGATGTCCCAACAAGTGGAATGTACCACTGCTATGATGAACTTCTTTGGAGAAAAATGTGCTAGACTGGATGCATACGCTCGGCAAGTTCACTTGGATCGCGACTCTTCGGTTAAAAAGTTGCATGAACTTCAATTCCTTTAGCAGGGTGAGGTTTCGTCTTCAAAGGTGACTGACGTTGAGAATGAGCTGGTCAGTATGAGGAGAGATCTGGAGCAGGTTTGTTCTAACAAAGAGAAAGCTGAGAAGGCCCGTTCTGTTGTTGATTCATTGTTGACGAAGGAAATCGAGAAAACCAAGGGTGAGTTTGTTTCCGTTGCTCTTTTCTTTTCTCTATTACTTTCTTTGTTAAAGTTGCTTATTGAGGATCTAGTCTTGCTACTAGTCGGTGGTTCCCGTATGCTAGAACTTCGTGATAAGTTTCATAAACTTCGTCAAGACCTGTGGCATTTTGAGAAGAAGAGCAATATATATCTAAATCAAAATAACATCCTAGAGACTCAATTGGAGATGTCTCGGGCTCACAACGCCGAAGTTGTCGATGTGGGGGCGACGAAGGGGGTGAACGAGCCGATTGGTGCGAGTCTTTAGAGGAGGAAGGAGGTAGACGAGCCGCTTGGTGCGAGTCTTGAGACGATGAAGGAGGTAGACGAGCCGCTTGGTGCGAGTCTTGAGACGATGAAGGAGGTAGACGAGCCGCTTGGTGTGAGTCTTGAGACTTCTTCTCCTTTCTTTGTCGAGGCTGACGATCGTGCACTCACCCAGGTGAAGCTTGTTGGAGTTTGTTGGTCTTTTCTCTTTCAGGTTCATTATCGCCTAACTATAATCCCATCTCTACAGGAACAGGGGGACGAGGGTCGTGTCGATGCTGTCTCGGAGAACGTGGAAACGTTAGAGAGTGGGGATGACTTGAAAGACGACACAAATACCTCCGAAGCTCTCGACGAAGTTATTCCGAATAGTCCAGGATCGGCCATTCTTCGGGGACGGACATCAGAAGACGACGTGGGTACCAGTCTTCCCAAGGTTACCGATGAAGTCGTTTCGGGTCCTGTGGAGGCGACCGGCGGTGGTACGGATGTGGAGCCTTCTTATCCTGGTGCTGGGGTGGCTTTTCCTTCGTCTGTTAGTCGAGTTCGACCTGGGTATGTTTTGGTGGGCAATTTCCCAGTAGCGAGTAAGTACCAGACGCTATACACTCGTATTTGGAGGAAGTTCGGCCATATTGCCCATGAGAGGGAACAGAGGTTGCTCTCCGAGTCGATAGTCGGCGTTCTGTTGTCGATGGTGTCTGAGATGGCTGCCCAATCCATTGACTCCGCAGACCCGCTTGATGTCCAAGATTGGGAGGATTCTATAGTTACAGCTGAGTCTAAGGGTTTCAATGTGGCTTGGCTGCGAGATAGGTTCGAAAGGGCCAAGGCTCAGGGGTCTCTGGAGATCCTCCAAGAGAAAGAGAAGAAGGTAGCATAGTTGAAGGCCGAGTTGCAGAGGGAGGAAGAGGAGATGGAACGGCTAAGGCTATCTTGCAAGGGTGGACCTACTAGGGTCTTGAGTGATATTCTCGACTAGGTGTTGTTTTTTTTTTTTTTAGTGCAAGGTTCTTTCTTTCTTTTTAGTTTTCGAGCGGTGAGTGGGATGTAGGTTTTTTTTTTCGGATTGGGCTAAGTTTTCTAAGGGATATTGAAATAAAATACTTTCTTAATTGATTCTGGTAAAATGGAAATCATATTTGCTAAAATGGAAATCCTATCTACTGCACGCTATGATGCGCTGCTTTGGAGGAATGAAAATACAATAGACAGGAGGCTCAGTGTCGTCCTCCCTTAGGGTTCCGGTGAAAACCTTGCTAGACCGAATTCGATCCCATAGCCGGTATGGTATGGATTGAATTACGACCAGGAAAGAGCTCCTTCACTCTCTTGCCGAACCTTTCCATATATGCGACTGCATCCTCCCCTTTCTCCTGCTTGAGGTCGAACAGTTCCACGTATTCTCCGAAGTCTGGGATGGTCTCTAGGACTTCGGGTGGTATGTTGCAGGGGACGAGCTTGCCTTCTCCTCGAATTTTGTCGTTGCGTAGCTTGTCATGTACAACTCCAGACTCCTGAAGAGCTTTGACGAAGATCCTAATAGCTGTGCCGATGTCTACTGTGGGTTTTCCAGGGTTTTTCTCTCGAGTAACTCCCCTCGTGGTGAGTCCCCAGTGACTCGGTGAATGTGGGTTATCAGATACGAGAGGGGTGGACGAAGTACCTTCTTGGTTGAGGGGTCTTTCGTCGGTCCTTGCGAACTCCGCGGGCATGGTTACCGTCTTACTGCTTTTCTGTGCGAATCGCTTCATGAACTCCAGGGGAGTGACTCCTAGTTGTTGTAGATCCATGGGAATCCTAGCACCATGTCGTTTTCGACTACTCCCTTAACAATGTGGAACTCCGCTATGGTTGGAACCGTGGCGATTTCGACGGGGAGGTCGATCCATCCGTAAGTTCGTACTTCGGTCCCGTCAGGACCTCTGATGATGGTTGGGGCACGGACGGCTTTGCTTCGCGGGATGTTGCCGGCTCTGAGAGTCTTGACTGAGATGATGTTCACCGGGGATCCTGGGTCGATGAGCGTCTTTGAGAATTCAGCATCAGACACACGGGTGGTTGTGAGGATTCCCCAGCCTTGTACTCCTGCTTGTGGCTTCTGTTTGGGCGTCGTCTGGTCATTGACCTCCTTGAAAGGTAGGCGTTTCCCTGCTACCACCGTGTTGAGCGCCGTGAACATGTCTTTCCGCTGTGGCTTCGAGAGACAGAGAGTTTCGCATAGCTGATACATTATCTCCTCTACTCTCTCATTCACCGGTTGCTCCGGGAACATGAATGCTCGAACAGGTAAAGGATTTTGATATACTCCTTCGTTTCCTAGGTGCAATTCTCCGGACTCCACCTTGGCTTGGAAAATCCGCTTAAGCGTAAAGCAGTCCCTGGTGGAGTGAGTAGTAATTTGGTGATAGCGACAATACCTTGGGCTTGCGACTTCTTCGGCCGTAGGAGGGCGTTGAGGCGAAGGGAGTGTGATTACCCCGTCCTGGATCCAAGTGTCCAGCAGCTCTAGTACCTCCTCCATGGGGAATGGGTAGTCTGGTACTTCTGGTCTGGCTTTCGGCTTCCGCATCTCCTGTTGTTGTTGTCCTCCTTGGTTCGTGCTCTTGTTTGGGGTCTCCGGAGTTGAGTTAGCGCGTTTTGGATGCGTTACCTCTGCGGCGCTCCCTTTTCTCTTCCCTCCTTCGCTGACAGCGCCCATGGATGGTAGGTTGTTGTTGTGCTGTTTGTTAATCAGCCTTCTGTCGCCACGAGTGGCACGAGTCTCTTCGCTTCTGAGGGGTTTAGTTCTTTCCAACAGAGCGGTTGCGGTAGTGGCAGACCTCTTCGCAGCTTCATGGAGTTCAGAGAAGGTCTGGAAACGGAGGTTCTCCAAGAGGGCTCGATATACAGGAATCATTCCGTTGATGCAGAGTTCCACTAACTGTTGTTCTGTGACGTTCGGATCGTGGCAATCAAGGGCTTGAGTTCTGAATCTCTTGATCTAGTCGTTCGGGTGTTCGCTAGGCCTCTGGAACATTCTGCCGAGGTCGGATAATGTTATCTGCTCAGACACGAAGAAATACTTGCGGTAGAACGCGCTCACCATCTCGCCCCAGGTCCCAATGTTGTTCGGAGCAAGATTGTTGTACCAGGTGTAAGCTCTTCCAGTGAGAGACTTCGAGAACTCTTTGAGTCTCAAGACATGGTTGTACTCGTGTTTCCCTAGAGACTCCAGAAATTGCGAGATGTGTTCACGTGCATTCCCAGTCCCGTCATACAAGGAGAACATGGGCGACATGTATCCTTTGGGAAGGGCAATCCTCTGGACCTCGTGCGGGTACGGTGGCTGGTGCTGGTGGATGGGTGACATCACATCTCGTTCTCGGCTTCATAGCAGCTTTTCCAAGTCGTCTGTCGTGACATAGCGGGACGGTTGTCCTCCTCTCTGTCGAGATTCTTCTGGAAGAGAAGGCGCTTCGTCATCTCGGATGTGGACGATCGTCGAGCGAGTACCTGCGGTAGCGGCTTCAGGGGTCTCCCTGACTGGTGAACTTGACAGCTTCGAGGTTAGAGTCTTGAGGAAATCCAGGATTCCTATCTGAGTGTCGAACATCTTGACTTGGTTTTCTGCGAGGGCGTCCTGTCGTTTGGCTAACTCCTCCATGGTTAATGCTCCCGATACTCCTTTTCCTTTGTCGGCAGTAGTGTTGATCTTAGTTGTGGAAGGAGGGCTTTTGCTGGAGGTGTGGTTTGGAGCATTAGGAGTAACTGGGGTGATGGGGATAGCTGATATGACGGGTGTTGAAGAAGGATTATCTAGGGTAACAAGTGCGTCGGGCGTATTGCTGGATGCAGGTGGGTTGGTAGGTGCTGTGTTGGAGGCTTCAACACCGTTCATTGAGGAGTTGGGGTTTTTGGTGTCTGATCCCGACCTTAGTTCAATCATCTTTGAGCAAGTTTCTCTGGAACCGAGAGAATGATCTCCCATTGTGGTCGCCAACTGTTTTTACCTGGAAAAACAATGTACCATCTCTGGGTACTTTCGTAGTGCTCAGAGATCAAAGTCGAACAAGACAAGCCTAAACCACGGATGGCCGTTCCCGTCTTGCTTCGGTCACAGAGAGGATAGAGGTTGGTCTAGGGAGGGAAACAGCGAAGAAACTTGAGATCAGGTTGAGGATGTGTTTTGGGTGTAAGAGTTCAAGATCTCCGTCGTGAAGTCGACTGGAAATCTCCAAGGCTAGAAACGTGTTTCGATTCTCAGGTGTTTTCTCTGAGGCTCTGGTTGTTTTCTGGACGTTTCTGATGCTCTTAAAAGATGTTCTTAATGTTCCGCCTTGGAAAATAGAGGAAGCCTCTATTTATAGTTTGAACTCACCATGATCTCTTGACAGAGAAGGTGGAAGTTGTGGAAGAGTGGAGGAGTGGAGGACATGCGTTGGTTTCCATAACTGCCTGAGTCGTGTGGAACATGCCCACTCGCGCCATCTTCTCGTAACTGCCCACTATCTCCATCAGTTTCTTTCAACTGCCGTAGACCGCCAGACCAATACCCCTAAAGTTATCCCCCCGTGTGATGTTTTGATGTCTCGAGCGAGTGGTACGCAGATATTGCGTAGTTGAGTTGAGTAGAGTAGAGTCGTATGACTAATCGTCGTGACTAACATGAGTGCAGTGCCTCTGGGACACGAGCATAGGAGTGGCCTTGGCTGTCTGGCCAAGGCCATAAGTGTTGGAATGCGCATTGGCGCTGGTGTGGTGCCATGGACTATGGCGCCACGGCCTTGGCTTTTGGCCAAGGCCAAGCTTGGACGCGCTTTGGCGTTGGTAGTGTTAAGGTGGCGCCAGGGCTTATGGCGCCATGGCCTTGGCTCCTGGCCAAGGTCCACTTGTTGTGGCGCCATGGACTATGGCGCCACGGCCTTGGCCTCTAGCCAAGGCCAGCCTGTTATCGGCTATGCTTCTCGTTATGGTCTTGGCCTTTGGCCAGACTAAGTAGGTTTGTGGCGTTTTACGCCATGGCCTTGGCCTCTTGGCCAAGGCTGATTTTCGTGGATCCATGGTGACTTCATGGTTTGTGGTGCCATGCTATGTGGCATTTATGGTTTTGGCATCTGGCCAAGGTCGACTTTGGGCAGCCTGTTTCTTAGTCGTGGTGTGTGAGTGCTTATGCTACAACACACTTGAGGTCATGGCATGTTTATCCATGGTATGCTAGACCATCCTGAACTTGGGATTAGGTCCGCTTAGGCCTGTTTAGGCTGGTGTATGCTTCTCAGAGAGCTCCGGACCGGCCTGGGGCTTCAATATTTCCGAGGTTTGCACCAAGACTCGTATGTTGAGTCGTATTTAAGAGGAAATCCATGAGGATGCGTCTCTGTTAATTCTTCACCGTGTACCATTAAGTGGCCTGACTCTGGGCAGATCAATGGGTTTAATATGTTGGTGAGATCATTAGTACTGCTCTATGATATTACCCTCCCCACCGGAGTTATAAGAGAGAGCTCATAGAGAGTTTATTCGGCTCATGGAATGGGTTGCACTCTGAGCCATAGAGATGAGCCTGAATAGGCGATTGCCTTTAATAAGACATGGTTTCGAGAGTGTTTTGACAATCTTGTCCCTCTCTCATTTTTCACCATCTACACCAGGTCATACGGAAATCTACTTACAAGCGGGGGATGACAAGTAAACCGAGTAAACTATGCCCAACTTGTCTCTACCTCAGTTGTAAACGAAGAATCACTTAAGAAACTTATACAACTGGAGCTAACTAGGTCTTACAACACCGAGTGCAGCCGTGCGTTGATTCCTTTCAACCCTGTGTGTAACGTATCAGTTCTTGAATGGCCTTATATCAGAAGAGAAGGAAAGTAGAATATACAAGAACGTGATCAGGTTACCAAGGTTACAGGTTACTCCGATTTCAACCACTAAGGTCTCAATCTCCTACATGTGCTTCCCAACTCTCAAGAGAAGTCTTTATAGTCGTTAGGTAATTCCCAAGAGGAACTACTACCTAATAGAGGATGACTATACCACAACAAGCATTCACCGAAGTGAAAAGAGATTACGATCAATTCCACAGAGAATCTTCACGTATGCTTGATGCTTGCGGTTTTCGTCCTTAGACACCTCTATTTATAGCACTCAATAAGATAGGTTGCTTAGGAATAAAGCAACTAGTTTCTTGTTCCACAAGTTTAGGAAACCCTAACTTGCAAACCAAGTAAACAAAGACTTATCTCAACTGGAAATCTTTTAACATTTATCTGCCAAGTGTTTTGTTAGCTCAAAAAACTTCAAGATAGAAATCCAACAGACCAGAGATAATCTTTATCTTATTGACACATTGAGAACCGTTAGATGGACCACAGAAGATATTTCGTGATAACCAAGTCCAACTAGATAAAGGAGTCAGAGTTTAACCTGTGTAAAAATCCCAAAGAATATTAGCCTTGGGCGGTTTGCAAACTTTCCATCTGAATCACGACCAAATGCATCGAATCTGAGGTTCACGTACTAATACGCGTACAAATTGATGTTTTGGAACTCAGGAGAAATTCCGAGTCTCTGTTCACCGTACGGTTCGGGAACCGTCGTTTTCCAGATTAGGGTTTAACTTGGATCCGCTGGAAGTTCTGGGCTGGGCCAGTACTTAGACGTGTTATACGCCCTCAGCTATAATCCACTGGACTCTTGCTCAAGAGTACTCCTTTAGATTCACCCATATCCAACCATTGATTTGCAAGCAAACCATTGCAATGGACAAATGGTATCGAATCTATCTAATGCATTCTTGTAAACTTAGTATTCGTGGGAACAAATACCAACATAACTCATGGTCATGTAGACAAGAACACGATCTCAATCGCTATTAGTATCACTACTAAAGTAGCCGACTATTTCAAAAGATAGAGTAAGTAGAATAGAAGAATTTCCATAAAAGTCATAACTCCTACTAACCTTTTGTCGATGTAGAATAATTGATGTCTTCTTTGTCTTCACAGTCTTCGTCTTCAAGGTCTCTACTACTTAGTCCATATCCTAATTCCGAAATCTAAATTCTAGTAGGCTAAATCAAGAATTGTGTTTTGACACCTAAAACTGACAACCAGCTTGACATACCAACGCTAGTGGGTTTGACCGGAAAATGCCCTAACAATCTCCCCCTTTGTCAATTTTAGTGACAAAACCAATTTACATATGGATTCAAAAGATATACAATTAAGTACTAACCAGATGTATCTTGATTTCTTGAATTCTTCAACTTCTCCCTTGAGTCTTGATGTGTTCATTTAACTCTTGTTGATGAATCCGTAGACAGCAGCTACAACATATCCAGCTCAAACAACCACGAAGATACACTCAAGCTTACATGGGTTAATATGCTAATCCCACATGTTGTTTGTGCAAAGAGTAAGAATCTGAGCAAACTTTAAAGTCTGTGTATCAAAACTTTTAAAGTGATTCTACTCATTCCTGATATGAAGCTTCTTCTCAGCTTTAATTACTCCCCCTTACTTGATACTTTGAAAAAACACACCAAGTAAGCACATGATGTTCTCCCCCTATGGTTATGCACCACAAGAACAAGAACCATATGTATTCTCCCCCTATTTGTCACAAAAATATGACAAAGTAGTTCGAGACTAGGGTTTCATAAACCTATGAAATAGGTTAGGCTAAGTACTCGCATACCAAGTTTAAGATGACATAACTAGGAAATCAGAACGATGATCTTTAAGTTGATTCATCTTTAGAGAAATATAGATACACTTTTCTCATAATATTCCACAACCACGCTCCCCAAAAAGATTTGTTATTAAGCGCAAGTTCAAGTTAAGAACTCTCCCCCATGTGGTGTTATTCAATAAAGAACAACTTACAAAGTCTAACATGGATCTCAAAGGATCAGTCCGGCAAGACAAGGTCTTGATAAATCCAATGGATGGATTGGGGGACAACGATCAGGTTATTTAATAACGTACTTCTTGTGTTTGCTTTAATTATATAATCAGAGAATATAATGCGAAAAGTAAAGCACACAAGACACAAGAGATTTTTTTAACGAGGAAACTACGACCTGTAGAAAAACCTCGGGACCTCGTCCAGATTGAACACCGCACAGTACAAACTGTCTACAAACACTAGCCTACTATAAGACTTCGGTCTGGGATGTAGCAGAGACCAACTCATGCCCTCCAAGCGAATTGGCTACTGTCGCACTCCTTACGTCTCTAGATCCCCCACAGATCGTCACGCACTTGATTCCCCTAGCTGACGTCCTTTACAGGCCTAGGAGTTGCTTTAACCGATGTTAAAGGCTTGTGTCAACAATTCCGGCTTTACAACCTTAATTATCAACTGTATGTTTGAACTGTCCTCTATCAGTTTGACATACACAAAGTGACTTCCTTCGGATTTCTCCAGGTCATACGGAAATCTACTTACAAGCGGGGGCTGACAAGTAAACCGAGTAAACTATGCCCAACTTGTCTCTACCTCAGTTGTAAACGAAGAATCACTTAAGAAACTTATACAACTGGAGATAACTAGGTCTTACAACACCGAGTGCAGCCGTGCGTTGCTTCCTTTCAACCCTGTGTGTAACGTATCAGTTCTTGAATGGCCTTATATCAGAAGAGAAGGACCGTAGAATAGACAAGAACGTGATCAGGTTACCAAGGTTACAGGTTACTCCGATTTCAACCACTAAGGTCTCAATCTCCTACCTGTGCTTCCCAACTCTCAAGAGAA
>JAJJMA010058557.1:0-11190 GCA_023529015.1 Papaver nudicaule
AGGGTAAAGAGTGCAGAATTTATGAAGATTCTAATGGGAACCCCGTTGCTAGAGGTAGAACCTTTAGATCACCAGGAAAACATCATTTAATTGAAACAGGTGCAGATGTTGACTGCTTTGCGGTCGAGATCGATGAAGTATTCGATGGAAACTACAGTTTACCTGTACAAGCTGAAAATTTTATGAAATTAAAAGGTGCCGAGGGCTCAGTCATTCCTTGGCCAAAGTCTTTGACTTTTGGTGTTAAGGTTGGTTGCTTAGCTTGTTTGCTTTACTCTTGAAAACATTTATTTAATAGTTAGTCAATCTACGTTCATGCTGATAAGGATATGAGTGCCTTATGCACAAAAATAAAGATGAACCAAGAATGATTGTGAAAATTACAGAACTCAAGATATCAGGTTACCTAATTGATTATGACTCAGTTAAGCTGTGTGCAGCCTTCATTACAATTTGGTACAGTTACATTGTTGGAAAATAATTTTATCCTTGTCTTCGCATGACCAACGAATTCACGTTGGATATGCATGAATCCTGAATATTACTCTCTTGCTGCAGGAAACTCCAGAGTCTTCTCCAAAAAATCCAAAAGAGCACGGAGTACCTGTTAAACATACTGACAAGCTTATTTCTGCGGAGCTAAAAGAAGATGACCAAAGAAAAGTAGATCTACCAAAAGACCATGAAATACAACAATCAGCAGCCAAACAGCATGTCGAGAGTCAACGAGAAACACAAGTACATAGTGTGACTGCAAAGGAAAAAATCCCAAAGGGGACCAGCAAGAGGGCCATGACAGAATATCAAGTTCCAGATGGTAGCCAGAGGTGTACCAGGTACCAAGGCAAGAGGCAGCAACAAAATTATAGTCCACTGGATGTGGAGAACCCAGCATCTAAAAAACAGAAGCAAATACGAGAAACGCAATAATGTTTTAGATAGATGGTGAGCAAACTTTGATAGCAAAGTCCAAACATTTTATCTTGCAAGCCTTTATTTGAACATAGTTTAGACATTTTCTTTTTTCATATCATCACAGCAATAAAAATGATTGTGTTCTAATTTACATTTGTGTAAATGACCCGTACGGGTCTGTTCGGGTTCGGGTTCGGGTTATGAGATCAAGTCTCTTACCTAAGCCGGCACCCGGAAAAATGGGCATATAAATGAACGGCCATTAGATGCATCTTAACGGCCATAAATTCATCAAATTGAACTGCCTTAAATGCATCTAAATTGACGGTCGGAAATCCATCTAAATTGACGGTCAAAAACCCATCGAATAAGATAAAAACGGTAATAATTGAACGGCTAAGGTTTCATCCCACTAATACAATTGAACGGTTCCTAGTAGAACACGTGGACGGCTGGGAACACATCCTGTTTGACGGCTGAGAATCCATCATTTATCCTCAAAATTCGCCCGAGATGAACGGTACCCACAGCTACACGTGGATGGTGGTAGATCAAATATTAACAGTATCCATGACTACACGTGGATGGTGTAAGATCAAATATTAATGGTATCCCTGGTTACACGTGGATGGTGGAAGATCAAATATGAAGGGTGAGAGATGCACCAGAGATTGCACTCGTTCGCGTGGCTAAATAAACACTTTGCGTGTCTTAAGTGCAGTAATAGGCCACATGAGAAGCAATTTATCGAGGCTAAAGGGAAGCAACAGCCACAAGAGAAGCAAGTTCACGAGTCTAAAGGGTAACAACAACCACATGAGAAGCAAGTTAACGATTCTAAAGGGTAGCAACAACAGCATGACTTCAGACAACACTTGGGAAAAGCTTCGGCACCATGGTGGCTTTGTCACGCGAATTATAGCCGAAGGCCACACGAAATTTCGCGTTGCGGAAAAGGTAGTCTAAAAACATGCGATTACTTTCCACGCGACGAGCATTTGTGATTGGCGTGACCTAAACCATACGGCAATGCCAATCTGGCGTGGCATCATACCAGATTTGTACTAGTGAAAACATGATCAAATCACGAAAAGAAAAGAAAGCTCTGAGCAATATGGAACGTCATAACTACGACACAAATACCGCAAGCGGTAAAGTGGAGTTATCTTAAGATGCACCGATCACAAGTGATCAAGTCATAACGTAAAGCTCAAGCTGAGAGTTATGTTTATGTCTTTTGTAGCACAAGTGTAAAAGATAATGGAATCGCGTTATTTAGATTCACTAACCTGTTGAATGATGAAGCTGGATGTCTTCGTTTGATCTTCAGTCTTTCTTCAATTCTTCAACCAGTGATTCTAAATCCTACCAAAATCTTCCACAACCTAAAGCTAACTCTTACATAACTTCACCTAATTGTGTGTTGTTTAGCGGTCGAGTTTTGATCACTAAAGTTGACAACTAAGCTTGACATACCAACACTTAGTGAGGTTGATCGAGCCATGCTCTAACATTGAGATACATTAGATGGACCACGGAAGATATTTCGTGATAACCAAGTCCAACTAACCCGTGTGAAAATTCCAGAGAATATTCACTTTGGACGGTTCGCAAACCGTCCTTCTGAATTCAAGCCAGATACATCGAATCTGTGGTTCACGTACATGTACGTGTACAAATTGATGCATTGGAACTCAGGAGAAAATCCAAAGTCACTATTCACGAACCGTTTCGTGAACCGCCTTAGGTCAGAATTAGGGTTTAACTGGATCCGCTGGAAGTTCTGGGCTAGGCCAGTACTTAGACGTGTTAGACGCCCTCAGCTATAATCCACTGGACTCTTGCTCAAGAGTACTCCTTTTGATTCACCCATATCCTACAAGTGATTTGCAAACAATTGCTATGGACAAATGATATCAAATTTATCTCATGCATTCTTGTAACCTTAGTATTCGTGGGAACAAATACCAACATAACACATGGTCATGTAGACAAGAACACGATCTCAATCGCTATTAGTATCTCTACTAAAGTAGCCGACTCTTTCGAAAGATAGAATAAGTAGAATAGAAGAATTTCCATAATAGTCGTAACTCCTACTAACCTTTTGTCGATGAAGAATAGTTGATGTCTTCTTTGTCTTCACAGTCTTCATCTTCAAGGTCTCTACTACTTTGTCTATATCCGAATTCTGAAATCTAAACTCTAGTAGGCTAAATCAAGATTGAGTTTTGACACCTAAAACTGACAACTAGCTTGACATACCAACGCTAGTGGGTTTGACCGGACAATGCCCTAACAGCCCCAACCTTGTTGCCTTGGCCGTGGCTCATGCCACGGCCACGCGTCTTTGCCTTGGCCGGGTCTCATGCCACAGCCCCACGTCTTTTGCCTTGGTCGTGGCTCATGCCACGGCCCCACTCTTTAGACTTGAGCCGTGGCTCCACACTTTTGATGTGAGCCACGGCCCCACAATTTTGCTTTGGCTGTGGCTCTTGCCTTGGCCCCACTTTTTCTCCCTTGAGCCACGGCCCCACTTTTATTACTCGGTTATAGCTTATGCTATGACCCCACTTTTATTGCTTGGTCGTGGCTCATGCCACGACCCCACTTTTATTGGTCGGCCATGGTCTAATACTATGGCCCACTTTTATTACGCGGCCATAGCTTGATGGTCGCACTTCTTAATTCTTAAGCTATCTCTACTTATAGGGCTTGTCCCACTGATCCAAATCCTAGTCGGTTATGGTCTTTATTGAATCCATAATGTTCTAGTTTCCTAATCAAATTCCGAAATCTGACAGATTAAGAATTACTGTAAAGAACGACGGATGCGGTCTAATCCGTAAGGATTTAGGAAACACTTCCTTCATGAAAGTTGTTCATCTGCAAGTTTTCTATAAAATACTAAAATTTCATAATTTTAGGAAATATAGGCTGGCCTGGGCGATATTTAGAGTAAGTGACGTGCAAACTGTCTAGAAATCTGATTATGACCTAACACTATGGTCCATCCCTATACATCCAATAGTAGACTTCCTACTAAGATTATTATGCTATGCAATATAGCTTATTATTATTCATGTATCGTATCTTTAGGTCTTGAATTTGGCAATGCTCATGCATTTTTGGTTGTGGCTACGCTGTGTTAGCATAACCTGGCTTTTCTCCTGATTATAGACTTGCTTCTATAATCAGTGTTACATTTCTTAAATTGTGGCTCATGGATATGACTTATATTATTTTAGGCATTCATATGTCTCTATTACTCAGGGAATTGGTTCATTATATGACACAAGCCAATTTCTCATATTTATGGCATACGAAGAGTCATATTTACTTGACCATTGCCACAGAGAGTTGCTGAAATCCCCCCAGTCTAAATGGTGATTGTATAGCTCAATCCTTAGACTATTCTTATTGGTCTAAATGGCGATTGCCCGGTTCAATCCTTAGACCAATTCTGAGAGGAATGGCCCACCTCCAGAAAGGCTAAAAGAGATACACAAGCTTATCCCTTAACTCTCTATTTTACATGCCAAGTCATAAGTTTACCAATAAATGGTATGAATTGCACTTAGTCAGCTTTAAATTAATAAATCTTACGAGAATCAAGTAAGTTACATGGGGGGATATTCTTTAGGGTTTTGGTTTGGCGGTCTACGACACGTGTAATTGCAACGGCTCAATCACTCAACGGGAAAGAAACTAAGTCATGTGAACGTTGCTAGAAAGATAGGATGAGAAAGTGGGCTGTTAGTCTTCCCTAATATTAGGCGCAAGACTCTTAACAGGTGACCCCACTTACTCCACTCTCCCACTCTTCCACTTCTTCCACTTCTTACGAGATCAGTTGGAATTCTATTGTTATAAATAGGTCACTCGACCAGTTTGGAAAACAGAGAACTATCAGTTTAATTCAGTGCACTACAATCAATTCATATCATCGATAATTGATTAACTCTTCTCATTAAGCATTCAATATCTAGTGAGAACATATCCATTCTTTTAGCAACTTTATTCACAACATCACAGAAATCATAACAATTCTCCGATCTCATCTTTCTCGGCTTCCCTCCCTTAAACCAACCCTATTTCATCTTCTTGTAACTGAAGAAATACTCGAACGACCATTTCTTGGTTTAAGCGAGTCTTGTTCGATCTTGACCTCTCGAATACCATTAGAACTTCAAACTTTACCCCTCAGATTCTCTTTATTGTTTTACACCTAAAATATTTGGCGACCACAGTGGGAGGTCATTATCTCAGTTGTAAGAAAATGGTTGAAACTAGGAGGCAGAGTTCAGAGAACACAAACTTTCCAAACATCACCAGTGGTCCCACAACCAAATCAGTTGCAAGTGGGGCTACCAATCTTCAAGCTAGTGGCGTCATCAGCACCTCCTATGCTGGTCCCAAAACACAAAACGTGACCCATGTCACATCTCCATCTTTCACTACCACGGGTACCCTACCTCATGTTGTGGGGGCCACTTCATCTCTATCGTTTGCTACCATGGTTACCCCATCCCATGTTGGGGACCACTTTCGCTCCTATAGGGACTACTTCTACAACTTCTGGTAATCCTTACACTCCTATCTCAAGCCGCACAAAAGCTTTTCTCTTTGGGCCCCACACTAGAGAAACAAGGAGTACTGAGAATCCACCTAACATGGCGTATCTAATGAAGACTCAACAAGAGATTGCCATGAGTCAGAATAACATGGTAAAAACTCAATTAGAGTTGCTATCTTATTTGAAAACTCTTTCAGAACGGTTAGCACCACCAGAAGTAAGCCCTATCGTGACTCGTGCAGAGCTTCCTCTCAACATCAACAGAGCAAGCTCGTCCCAGATCCATGTCATCCCTAATGATCAAGAAATTCGCGTCCACACCACACGTGGGCCAAGCACAGGCTCTCAACATAACTTAGTCACTCGCGAAGATCTGCAAAATCTCCTGCAAACTCAGAACATGGAAAATTCAGATTTATTTCATCGTCATCAACCTCCATATCCAATTGAAGTTCAACGTGAGCCTCTTCCCGAAGGAAATGTTACACCTTCATTCTCAATGTATAATGGTATTGGAAATGCTGGAGAACATGTATCTCGTTTTCTAGAATCATTGGGAGTGCATGAAAGAAGCCAAACCGTATGTCTCAAAGAATTCTCGAAATCCCTGACTGGGAAGGCGTACACTTGGTATAATAATCTGGCTCCCAACAATATTCTCATCTGAAGTCAGATGGTTAATGCTTTCCTCAAGAAGTATTTCTTTGTGTCTGAGCAACTCACTCTTTCTGACTTGGGGTGACTTTATCAAAGAAACAATGAACATCCAGATGATTATGTGACAAGGTTCAGAACTCGTGCGGTGGATTGCAATGATCCAAATGTGACAGAGTTGCAATTGGTGGAGCTTTGCATGTGTGTCTACAAAATCTGCTTAAGGACTTTGTACTCCACAGGCATTAGGAGAATCATCGAAACTATGAGCTCATGGGTATCTCTAGATCGAGTATACCAGACGAGAAAACTGATCGATCCATGTAAAGAAACTAAAGCAAACTCATGAGTTCATTGATTATGCGTCTAATATTCATTCATACAGTAGAGGTGTATTCATAGCATAAGGAATGTAAAACTACTAACCTAGATTGGATCATAAAAAGGCAACCCTAGACAAAACAAAGATCCAACCCCTACAAATGAGCTCAAGCTCGCCTTATATAGGCTCAGCCGAGTAGTGGGTTACATCTAATAAGACAAAGTATGCAATCGTGGTGTCAGAGGTTGTCGAGTAAGTCGGTGATGCCTCCGAGATGATTCCGAGGGAACCATCGTATATCCTTCTGGGTGGTTTCCTCTCTCGAGATCTTTTCTCTCTCGGCTTTCTTCCTTCGTCTGCTTCCTTCAGATTCCTTCTGAACTTACGCTCTGCGGATAGCCTGGTACTTCTCGCCCTTCCTCGACGTAATTTTGTCTTCTCCTTCTGGTGTTGACACGTGTTTCGGCAGATTTATGCATCCACAATTTGCCTCTTTCCTTTCCTAGTTCCGAAGGTGCTTGGAAAGGAAATCTTGCCCTTGATTTCTCGCACGTCACACATGTCCCATTCTTTTCCTGATATGACGTCATCGTGACACGTTCCGCACGTTCCCGAGGTTTTAACTACTTTTGACCTTTAACTTGCAGCGCCGGTTGCTATTCCCTTCACATTTAACCTTCGTTTTCTCCTTCCTAAACGCTTTTAGCTTTTCCTGGAACTGCTCTTCCTTAGCTCCGGTCTTTTTTCATTCTTCCAAAGGTTTGATTTTTTAGCTTAGAACTGGAGGCCCCGTACATAATCCTTTGGTATCCTCTTCTTATAATCACTTGGAGGCTTCAAAAAGGTAACTCTTTTCAAACTTTGCTTTCCTTTTGCTTAACGGTAAAATTTCCCCGCCACTGCAACTTCCGGCACCGGCTAGACTTCCGTTCTTTCCCCTTCTTCTTCAATTTCTCCTTTTCATGGCTTCCCCTTCTACCATTAACAATCTTACTTCTAAAATGAGAGATCTAGGTTTTAACAATGACCCCTTCGGAATAAAGACTATTTAATCTCTGTGTGGTCGACTGACCCCTGAACTTGTCGAGGAGTATAAGTGTAGCGATGAGAGGCTCCTGGTTACCTCTCATCAAATGCTTTCGGGATTATTTTCGTCATTCTATCATCCTGATAATCCCCTGATTTTGGATATTCTTTGTTCTATGCTTTCGCCTCGTGGTATCATGCACTTTACTTGCAGCTCCATTCGGCTGATCAATCACTGGGTGGCTCGATCCGAGGATAACTCAATAATTGACTTTGTGGCGAAAGACTTTTTTACTGCTTCTCGCTTCTTCGAACACTTTGAGCCTTTCCTTACTTTAGATAACGATGTGGCGCCTTGGGGGGTTCGCTTTAGACCTGTGGGGGGTAAGGAGAATCTTACTCCAGGATTTCCTGATTATTCAGTGGATGATGACTGGAGCTCGGAACCCGTGCTTTTTACTGGCCCCATCCTTTATTGATGGAAAGATTCGAAGAACGATTTTCCTCGGAAATATTTTGAGTTTGGTCATTGTTTCTCGACTCATCATCTTTTCACCATTCACTTCTCTGACGAAGAGAAAGAAATGTCTCGGAAGATTTTGATGAAACGAAAAGGGCCTTCCTCGAGTGTTGTTAACGTTCCGGAGCGTGCCCGAGTGGAAGAAGGAACTAAGGATCAGGTAACAAACACTACTCAGCCGAAATGTTTCATTTGGAGTATTAATACTTGCCTCTGTTTGTTTCCTGAGAATGATGTTGCTTCCTATGTAGGGCAAAGGTGCTAATGTTGGAGGGTTGCGCCTTAGCTCTTCATGCATGAGTTATGATTTTGGGCCAACGAAGAAGGTTGTGAAGAAGGTTTCCAGAAAGGGTGACAAGAAGAGTTCATCTGTAGCGCCCTGCGAGATTAAGGATGCGAAAGTGATGAACTCTTCGTTTGAACCCGTCGATCATCCAATTGCTGGAGGAATGTTAAATCTGTGGAGATTTCTGTCGAGGCGAGCGTGGCTGCCTCAGCTTCTTGCAATGTTGTGACTACTGCCTCTGCTTCCGTTGCTTGCTGTTTTTACCTGCAAAAACAATGTACCGTCTCTGGGTACTTTCGTAGTGCTCGGAGATCAAAGTCGAACAAGACAAGCCTAAACCAAGAAAATAGTCGTTCCCGTCTTGCTTCGGTCACAGAGAGGATAGAGGTTGGTCTAGGGAGGGAAACAACGAAGAAACTTGAGATCAGGTTGAGGATGTGTTTTGGGTGTAAGAGTTCAAGATCTCCGTCGTGAAGTCGACTGGAAATCTCCAAGGCTAGAAACGTGTTTCGATTCTCAGGTGTGTTTTCTCTGGGGCTCTGATGTTCTGGTTGTTTCTGTTTTTGTGTTCTAGCTGTTCTGAACGTTCTGCCTTGGAAGATAGAGGAAGCCTCTATTTATAGTTTTGAACTCACCCTGATCTCTCGACAGAGAAGGTGGAAGTCGTGGAAGAGTGGGGGAGTGGAGGACATGAGTTGGTTTCTGCAACTGCCTGAGTCGTGTAGAACATGCCCACTCGCGCCATCTTCTCGTAACTGTCCACTATCTCCATCAGTTTCTTTCAACTGTCGTAGACCGCCAGACCAATACCCCTAAAGTTATCCCCCCGTGTGATGTTTTGATGTCTCGAGTGAGTGATACGCGGATATTGCGTAGTTGAGTTGAGTAGAGTAGAGTTGTATGACTAATTGTCGTGACCAACATGAGCGTAATACCTCCGAGACACGAGTACAGGAGTGGCCTTGACTATTGGCCAAGGCCATAAGTGTTTAGTGCCATAGCCCAGGAGGCTATGGCCTTGGTCCTTGGCCAAGGCCAATTTTGAACGAGCTTTGCGGTTGTTATGTTATGGTGGCGCCATGGCCAAGGCCAACCTGTTGAGGCGCCATGGATTATGGCGCCACGGCCTTGGCCAAAGGCCAAGGCCAGCCAGTTTGCGGCTATATTTCTCGTCACGGTCTTGGCGTTTGGCCAAGGCTAAGTAGGTTCGTAGCGCCTTGCGCCATGGCCTTGGCCTCTTGGCCAAGGCTGATTTTCATGGAGCCATGGTGTCTCATGGTTTGTGGTGCCATGCTATTGGCGTTATGGCTTTGGCATCTGGCCAAGTCTCGACTTTGGGGCAACATGTGCCTTAGTCGTGGTGTGAGTGCTTATGCTACATCACACTTAAGGTCATGGCGTGTTTATCCATGTTAGGCTAGACCATCCTGAACTTGGGATTAGATCCGCTTAAGCCTGTTTAGGCTGATGTATGCCTCTCAGAGAGCTCTGGACCGGCCTGGAGCTTCAATATTTCCGAGGTTCGCATCAGGACTCGTATGTTGAGTCGTATTAAGAGGAAATCCATGAGGATACGTCTCTGTTGATTCTTCACCGTGTACCATTAAGCGACCTGGCTCTGAGCAGATCAATGGGTTTAATATGTTGGTGAGATTATCAGTACTGCTCTATGATATTACCCTCCCCACCGGATTTATAAGAGAGAGCTCATAGAGAGTTTATTCATCTCATGGAATGGGTTGCATTCTGAACTATAGAGATGAGCCTGAATAGGCGATTGCCTTTAATAAGACATGGTTTCGAGAGTGTTTTGACAATCTTGTCCCTCTCTCATTTTTCACCATCTACACTTGCCCCGTTCTTTCGAGTCCTATTGCCTCAGTTGCCATTCAGGTGTCCACTCCGAGGGTGGCCGATGCAGGTCCTTCTTCAAAGACTGCCTCTGGAATTCCCTCAAGCTCTGCTTCGGAACAAGCAGTCCCTCTCGTAGACCTATTTCTCAGGGAGTCTTTAGAGTTTAATGATTTTCCTCGGAAAATTGCTTTAAACCAGCCCAGGAATTTGAAGTTTCCCCCTGCTCCTAGTTATGCCGGGAATCACGTTCAGTCGTATACTGCCGAGAACTTTTGGAAGGTGCTTCGAGAGGGACATAATCCCTGTGTCTTCGCGAAGGAGGTTTCTTCCCGTCTTAAGTCCCATGTATCAGATCCCTCGCATTATCCCGTCGACTCTGATTTTTGTAAGAGATTTGGTGATATGCTGAATGGCGATTGCCTCGGACATAATTGTGACCCCCAAAATCCTCTCTTTTTGTATGAGGAAAGCCTTGCCCTTCTTCAAATGGGCGAGCATCTTACCTCGGGCTTACTGACGTATTTCTTCGGCTGTTCTGGCGAGGCTGATTATTATGAAAAGGGGTTTCTTCGCATGCAGACATAGCTGGCTAAAGAAAAGACTCGTGTTGCTCAAGAGAAGTATCGATTGGCAGGTATGATTTTTATTCTATTTTTGCTTCTTGTTTTGTGACCTTTGTTGGGTTCTGAGACTGCTCTGCTAATACTTTACAAAGGAGAGCTAGAAGAAGAGAAAGAGAGGCTTCGCCAAGCTAAATTGTATCTCGATTCTCATCATCGAGTGAGTCATCCTCGCACACCTACGACTCCTAAGCAAGGTAAGGGCTGACGAAGAGATTGATCAACTGGTGAGGAAAATAACTGCTGCTCGGGATGATCGAGATTATTTTAAGAGAAGAAAGGTTGAAGCCGAGAGCCTTCTTTCTAAGGAAGAGAAGAAGAGGTCTGAGCTTCAACGATTGTTAGATTATGAGAAAAGCAAGAATCAGAAGAGTGCTCAAGATATGCATCAGTTCCAATTAGACATTACTCGCTTAG
>JAJJMA010058590.1:260-13461 GCA_023529015.1 Papaver nudicaule
CTCACACTGACATTCATTCACACACTCACAATATATATGCTATTACTTATGCCTTGACATACATTACTTCATTACCTGTTATACTCATTGGTATCCGCTGATTCTACCTTTCTCCATGGTACGTAATCAATGACTCACGGCCCATCTTTTCCAGTGGCTTTACTGAGCATTCGTGTGTCTGTGTATTCTTTTCTGGATTGTGATGAGTCCACATTCCAATTGTGAGAATGAGACTGATGTAAGCATTTGTGTTTTATTGCTAGCTAAAATCTTAACCACACGGTTCTCTTAGAAATTGTCGTTTTATCTAAGTCTGGTGAAGTCCCATTCCAAACTGCAGTCCAACAAAAGTTACAGATACCAAGTAAATAAACAGCAATAAGATCAAGCAAGATAGTTTTTGCTGCTGAATTTTGGTTGTTTTTTCAATGTCGCAAAATAACCACAGAGAAGTGCAAGTAACTAATAAACAGGAAACAAATTTTTTGCAAAGGTAAAAAGTACTAAATCAGACGGTTCACTGAGCTTCTTGTCAATGAACGGGTGAGTTCCCTTGAACTGAAGCTTGTTACTAAAACTCTTCTGCTTCCAGTTGTAAAAGTAGAAGGAGAAAGTGTCAGACGATCTCACCAGGAACATGTCTGTTCCTGGAATGAAAGTAACACAACCCAGCATTCCTGGTATCCAATCAAATTGCGGCATTAAGAAGGAATCCCCCTTCCAAAAGTAGCTGGTGCTGGTAGACGACTGACTCCAATCATCCGTCTTTCTCTTGTTCTCACTCTTGTCTTGGTCAATGTACAAGGTGCACATCTTCATCGAAGTGTCATGGTTCTTTATCGAAGGATCATCGAGACTATCAGGCGAAAGAATCTTTTTAGCCAACAAAACTAAACGGCCATTGACCTCCATTAACTCAGTACTAAAATGATAAGGAGCACAAATATCATCAATGATAAAATTAGGAACGGAAATTACTCTAAATTTCTCCAGGCCGACATTAAATTCAACAATCACTGGTTCAACATCCCCGGGGGTATATAATACAATCACTAGCAGTGATTGAATTCTCAACTGAGAAAGAAACAAATATCATGTAAACTCCATTAATGGAGATCGAGTTCTTACAGACACAGAAAGAGAGGAAATGAAAAACAGAAAACTTAAATGTAACCGACACACCGGTACAATGATTATAAACAGAAAATAAATGGGAAAGTCGGTGGTGACAGCCTGTAGACAGACAGCTGTCAAGACACGGAATAAAGGGCCAGGATTACATCAATCTAAATAAGACTGTACGGTTAAGATCCACTAGCATCAGACACCGCTATTAGTATACACATCAGACCCAGAATGCAGCCAATATATGGAACCGTTCACATAAGCAGAACAGGTGGAAATAAGATTATAGGGTGAGATTGGTGGGACGGCATCTATTATTCTCCATGTATTCTGTCTTACAGTCAAGACTTCACAAAGCCAATCTTCACGACTCCCAAGCTCCCAGTTGTTTAATTGTCGAACCCAAAGAGAAATAACTTTGTGTTCCTTGGTGGCAGGATCATATCCAAAGGTATACCACGAACAATTAATATAACTTACATTATACTTCACAAGATCACCATGTTCATCGATTTCTTTTATTCTCCTGGGTTCTGCTTCTTGTCGTTGTGTAACTATTGATCTGATCCAAGGTGTTGAGACTCTGGTGCTGGGATTGTGTATGCAGACAGAAAAAGTGTCAGTATCTACATAACAAAGCAAACCATTGACAGGTTTGAGAATAGTTACATTTGGGTGCCCCATACGAGGAGGTACTTTACTGTGAATGGTTGCTCTACCACCACCTTCAAACAGTAATTGTAGTTCTGCTAACAGAAAAAAGTGCTCTCCAAAATTAATCAAAGGCGACGCCAGGACGATGAGAAGAGACGTAACAGCACCACCACTATTACGTGTTAGTGACCGCGCAAGTGTAAGTTGATCAAGTGTTGGTCCTTTTGAATCAAAGTTTGCCAACGTTTGCATACACACTTGAACCTCACGAGTGATTTAACAGGGAGCCTGCTCAGTATCTCGACCAATACTAGGTCATCACAAGCTAGAACCTGAGAGTTACGGGTTCATTAATTAAATACCCCTACAATTTAACCCCTTCAATATTATCCTTTTCATAATTTATAATTATCCCTCAACTTCTAGAGATTAAATCTCGGAACAGTAGATTATGGAACTACCCTTTATAAATCAGAAAAAAGAGAGAAACCAGAAACCGTTTTTCATTTGATTTTTACGTTTCTCTCTCTCTCCATACGAGAAATAATGTTTCAAAACCCAGAAAATATCACATCGATAACCCACTGAATCATCTCGAGAAACAAATTCAAATCCATTAAAATCAAAACAAAACCAAATCTAGTTTGCTGATAGTATTAGAAGAATCATAGATCAGAAAGAAAAATATCAAAGAAGAAATCAAGTTTTCGGTACTGATTTTGCCGTGTTCAACTACATCAAATTTGAAGATTCAAAAGCAAACGGTAAAATTGAAGAGAAAGTTTGAATTTTTATGGTTTTGGTACTGTTAATTTGAATTTCTAGGGTTTCGGTACTGTTATTTTTGAATTTCTATGGTTTTTGTAATGTTAATTGATCTAGGGTTTCGGTAGCATATATACGAGCTTGTCATAGTGATTTAGATTTTTCTCATTTGTTGTTTGATTTTATTGTGTCGATTTTGTTTTGATAATTGATAGTGAATTTGTTTGTTAGTAATTTTGATTCATATTGGCAATTTTAGAATGACTCTCTTGCATGTACTTAAAATCTTGATTTGGGAACTTATGTTGATGTTGAGAAGTTATAAAGAGGAGGAAATAAACAATCAAAGGTAAATACACCATTCCTTGTTTCATTTGTGAAGATGTTCATGTTTTATTTGTGAAGTTGTGGTTGCACACCAGATCCTTCTCGTGAAAATGTGGTTGTACTCGTTTCTTGTTGATGTTTAATTGTAAAAGTGTACCGTCCAAACTTTCGACGATGCGTTTAGACTGCATTTTTCTGATTTATATGTAATGTTAAGTGTTGTTGTTGGATATTATTAGTCGACTATTGATGCGCAGAGGTAGGCCTGCACTTGCAAAAATTAGGAACTAAGAGTATTACTTAAGATATGTGTTGCATTTGAACCTTATAATGTTGTTTCTGCGTTGTCGACAATTATAAATCGATGTTTTTTTCTTCTTAAGGTTCAAAAGTGAATGAACTAGTTCAAAAGTGAATGAACTAGTTTCGATTCAACTGTTATTCGTTCGTTCGACATACATTCATTGGATAAAAAGTGAATGAACTAGTTAACAAATTTCTGAATGAATGTTGTTAGTGTATACTATATTAAAGATTGGATGTCTGTATAGCCAAAGTTGGCGTCAGATTTTGGTGTCAGCTTGCCAAGTTGGTACCGAGTTATGGTGCTAGTAGATTATAGTGTACTAAATCCCCTGAATTTGGGACTAACTACCCAAGTTGACACCACAAAAAAGAACCATCTTGACCAGTTGGCACAAAAAATCTTGCATCAGCTTCCCAAGTTGGCTTCATATATTGGTCACCGTTGATTGAAATGGGATTTTACTTCCATGAAGAGTCACCACGAATGCATGAGTTATTGGCAGCACAAGCATTAAACCAGAAACTTTATAGTACAATTGCATTTACTATTCAAAATAATTAATTTGACAATTCATACTAACTTTTATTTGTTTTCTTTGATTCTAGTGTTGATAGCAAATGGTTAGTGAAATAAGGAACATTGGAGGGTAGGGTGGCAACTACAGCTGCAAGAGAAAGTAGAAATGGCTGATAAAATCAATACGAAATATATAGTCGAATTTGTAATCAGAATATCCAATCAAGAGCATGGAAGCTGGGAACAATCGACTTGTCGGAATGAAGTTGGCCAGAAAACATCTGAAAAATGTTGCTTTCTAAAACCTCTAAATGTATGTTTGTATAGGTCTAGAATCTGTTTCCATAGATTTGGAAAAAATCTTAACGTGGGTTTGTAAAAAGTTTGTCTTAAAATATTACATTGAAGGTATCTCAAAACATTTGCATCTTGAAAATAGAGAATAATTGAATGAATACTGGAGAAGTTTAAAGATTGAGTGAAACAGTTTGTTTTAAACATGACATTGCAGGTTTATGCAGCTAAGGGAGATGGCTTCAAATGTGACAGATCCATGCAAAATAAAATAAAATTATGGAGTCTATGGAGTCAACTTAGCAAGTTGGCACTGAAACTGTAAGCCAACTTGTCAAGTTGGCACCAAAATGTAGTCTATGTGAACTAACAACTAACTTTTGCTGCAACTTGGAATGCCAGCATCCATTAGCCAATTTGCCAAGTTAACACGAATCTGGTCTAAGAGAAGTATATTTGACTGCAACACAAAGCCAACTTAGAAAACTCGTACCATATTTGGTGGCAGCTTGGCAAGTAGGCACTAAATACATAAACCAGCTTGCCTAGTTGATACAGGTGATAAGAGCCAAAAGTACAATTTAATACCAAAAAAGGAAGCTAACTTAGCAACATGGCTTGAAATTTTGAGAAGAACATACTCCACAAACTCCTAAAACAAATTTGGAGCCTGCAAACTGACATACAGGATACAACATGACAAAAACACATTTTTCTTTTCATAATAAACAGACTTATGAAAACAGCCAACCACCAAGTAAAAGCTAACTAACCAAGATGGCACCAAAAAGTCGAGCCAACTTGCCAAGATGGCACTTAAGGAGAGCCAACTAGCCAAGTTGGCAACAAAACATGGAGCCAACTAGCCAAGATGGCATAAAAAATTTCCCTACAATCTTTCAATCATTTTTGACACACGAATGAGTGAACCTAGCGTGAGTCGAACACGCATCTTCTGACATAGTCAATCGTGCTACCGTTGCACCACAGATTCATCTTGAAGGGATACATGTGATCATAGTTAAGATGAACAAATCAAAGTAAAATGTAGAACTAGACTGAAAACTTCAGCATAATCACTATTAAATATATATCCACCATTCCCACCCCCAATAAGACAATAAACATTAGAACCAAGATTCGAAGTGTCACTCTAAGCTGCAAAACCTATTCCATGAAATAACTAGGGATTTCCGGTGATAAGAAAATGGTATCAATGGTTTCGTTATATAAGAACTACAAATACATAACCATACAACTCTATTTTTTCCGCCACCAGAAATGTTCTACAAATTTGAAGTTTAATTAACAAAAAGATAAACGGCACATGGGACACACCTGATTCAATAACATCATGGTTTCTTCATAATCCTAAAACTTTTGCAGGAGTCAACGAACATACTGCCACAAATTAAATTCGGGATTAAAATCAGGATGCAAATTCATAAAATCACTTTAAGCATTTGTAATCTCCCCAAAAATTACGTGGAAAGAAATGGTAGAGCTTGTACTGACGACAGTTTGTTTAATGACCACATTTAAAATTAAAAGTGGACTAAGCATATACGACATCTCAAATAATAAGGGATGGTGTGCAAACACACCATCTTTTCATTCTAAGTCACTGTCAAGTACAACCTAAGATTATAAATTGCCTAAATCATCTCACTTGGACTTATAAATGAACTGCACAAAAGGTGGCAAGAGAAAATCAAGAAGGTAAAACAGTTCTGTGTGGGAGGTGACCAAATTGCTGACTATGATGAAAACACATCTACTTAGAATTCTTTCCTATGCACGCATTGCATTCATGATAGTCAAGTATAAAACTCACATTAAGAACACGCCAAACACCACCAAAAACAACCTACAAAAACCACTATAATCAACACCACATGCAAAACTACACGCCGAAAACACTTGTAATGATCTCTTTTAATGCCAATTTCCTGCATTTTTCTCAATAATTATTGGTTATGATGTGAACCAAATAATCAACTTCCATTTCTTATCACATTACATATATTGCACTGTAATGCATTACAATCGCAAAACTCTTTTGAGTTATATAATACCAAATGGAACATACTATAATCAGTGCCAACATGTACACTACTAACATTAAGATTTTGGTCTTCCCCTGCAGTAAAGGTAATTGAATTCCCTGCAGCAGCTAAATAAATGAAACATTATCCTGAATCGAGATATACATTTCCCATTTAGTAGTTCACCAGAAAACACACCAATCTGACGATATAAATCGCTGTATAAACTACTAAATTTATACTACTCTGGCCTTTTAATCTCATTCAATCGATTACAAGATTTATCTTCACTTATAAAACAACAATAAGTTTTTGATGAGAATTCGACAAAACTGATAAATTCAAGTTCACAACAATCCAACAAGAATTATGTAACTTACCTCATAATAATTGTGTAAATAAATAATATCAGCAACAAATTGTGGTCAAAATCTAAAAAATACAACAAAATTAGAAAATGAAGAGAACAAAACATGAAAACTAACCTGTTTGAGAGATGAATCAAATCAAATTAAATTTCAAAACGAATTCGAGGATCTGAAAATTTCTTGAACTTCAATCAAATTGATGTAATTCTTCAACTTCAGTCTCATCTCTGAATCTGCAATTGAGAAAAAACAGATCGAAAATCAAAAATCTCTCGATCTATATATAAACCTAATTATAATCGGAAGAAAGACTAAAATGTAACGAAAATCAAACATAATCTCTGAAAAATCGATCTCTTAAATGTAACGGAGATGAAGACGATGAAGTTAGATGATTTTTGGAGTTGGAGGATGAATTGTTGAATCAAATTCTCTCTCTCAGGGTCGAATTCTCTGGTTTAAGTTTTCTCTCTAAAAAATAACGAAACTGATATCGTGTATTGTTTTTAAAATGGAAGGGTAAAGATGGTCTTATCTGAAAGTTGGATCTCCTCCCCTATCCAGCCCACTACACATTTATCCCTCGAGGGATAATTTTAAAGGCCCAAGAGAACAAGGGACAATTGTTCAATTTCCTCCAAATTTATCCATCAAAAGGTCTAACTAAAGGAAACCTAGCAAGGGAGGTGTCCACGATATCCACCCTGAAACTTCCTTTTATTTGGAGCGCTGATATAGGGGCTACAGAAAACCGAAGCCCCTCTAAAATTACTTCAATTATCCAGTGTGGGTTTATAAGGGGTGTTTTTTCTTGGTGAAATGTCTTAGTGACCCTTGAGACAATTGTGTTACTAATTTGCCCTCACTCTCTACACCAAAAAAATCAAAACACTAAAATCATTTCTCTCTTTCATCCTCTCTTTCATAAAACCACTTTCCTAACAAAAAATTCTCCCACTCTTTTTTTCTTTCATCAATGGAATCAACTAACACCACTGGAATAATGGAGTACCAAAGGTAAGAGTCAAAACCCACTCGTTATATCTGATATTCATGCTTAAACTAGGTCACATTCACATAAATAAAATGAAAAATCGTGAACCAGAACAACCTACGGCTGTATAAGCAAGCCGTAACCACTCAGTTACGGCTGGCACATGAAGAACACGTGGCCGTAACTCAAGTTCACTAGAATTATTGTACCATGTACGGCTTCTGACACAAGCCGTAAGTCATTAGAAAGTAGTCGTAACTCAAGTTCAGTAGAATTATTGTACCATGTACGGCTTCTGAAATAAGCCGTAAGACAATTGAAAGTAGCCGTAACTTAGATTTAGGTGAAATCACTACACGAATTCAAAGATTTACCAACAACACCATTAGTCACGGTTTGCATTTCAGCAACGCGCATACGTTGTTGGGAAGCTCGTAACGTCTTCAATGGTTACTGAAAATGCGATCTGTTACAGTGCTCCGTGTTTTTGTTGGTGCAATTACCCGCCTACCCTTAATATTTTGGTGAACTTCCTAAGTTAGCCTCGACTTTTCTTTTCCCCACCCAACTTTTGGTCTGATGAAATTTCAACCCCAGCAGCGTAACAGAGCCGGATTTTTATCTCAACGAAATTCTGTTGAAATAACATATGAGATAAATTTGAAAATCAGAAAACAATAAAGGAAAATCACTGAAAATAAATTCATTTATCTCTTCATTTATTTTGTCTGAGTTTTGGTGATATGGTAGAGAAAGAAGTTAATGTGTCTAGCTGAAACAGTTGAGAGTTGAGACATAACTTCTATTCGTCTTCACCTCCACGGATTTCATCGCCAAACATTCAAGTCCTTTCCCTTTTTTTTTTCCAGCGGATAATCCTTCATTTGAGTCTGAGGTTCAGCTTGAGAAAACATAATCAACATCAGTCAATTAGTTAATTCTTATGTGAACCTCGATTTGATATTAGTTTAATTATCAAATCGATTTCTCATAGAGTTATTGATTGAGATTGGGAATTTGAATATGAGTTCATTCAGCAATTAGGTATTTCACTGATTTAAGATTTATCCATGTCAACCTTGTTTGGTACATTTATTTATGTTAATTTCAAATATATTAACATCAATTGAATAACTGAATTCATCCAGCAATTACATATTTCCCTGATTTAA
The DNA here is from genome assembly GCA_023529015.1 of Papaver nudicaule. Taxonomy (NCBI): domain Eukaryota; kingdom Viridiplantae; phylum Streptophyta; class Magnoliopsida; order Ranunculales; family Papaveraceae; genus Papaver; species Papaver nudicaule. The sequence goes on from JAJJMA010058590.1 coordinate 8,828, forward strand.
ACTTAGAGTATGAGTATCTACATCTTTTCAGATTTGTATTTGGTTATATATTTTTTTCTGATTTGTATGTATGGTTTGTATGTGAAAGTTTATGATTGTTAGTATTTGTATCTTTAGTTGATGAAGTTGGTAACATGAAGCATATTTCAATTTGGTAATGTAGGATGTCGGGGAATAAAGATTGGATGCTTGAAAAAAACCTATTTAGCCCAAAATATCGAGAGGGGGTTAAAGAGTTCCTCATCTTTGCATCAGCCAATGGGGATTCATCTAGTTGTGCTTGCCCATGTAAGAAGTGTGCTAATGAGTTTCGGCATCCATGGAAAGTTGTTGAAAAGCATCTGTACGAGACGAGTATCTTGAGGACGTACAACACTTGGTACTTGCATGGTGAGGATTTGGTGGGTCAGAGTTCAAATAGTCGTCCTGTGGAGAAGGAGAAGGTTGCAGAAGAAGAAATGCCTGATTTCGACTGGGATACTTATGCTGCTGCCAACTTTGGTCCTCATGCTGACCCTTATGAGCAAGTAGTATGTGAAGAACAAGAGGTGGATATGGGGAAGCGTTATGCTAAGTACTCAAATTTGGCATCCGAAGGTATCTCAACCCTCGGTGCTATCGTAGAACTGCATAATCTAAAGAAAACATATAAATTATCTGGTCATTGTATGGATAGTTTGTTGATTCTGTTAGGAAAGTGGCTTCCTGGAAACAATTTCCCTAAAAACTATGATTCTACGAAGACGATGCTAAAGGATTTGGGGATGGAATGCAAGGCTATTCATGTTTGCCCGAATCATTGTATGCTGTATCAGAATGCAGATAAAAATCTTCAGCAATGACGAGTGTGCCAAGCTAAAAGATTTAAAGAATTCAAAGATTCCGACGGGAAGATGCAGGTGTCAAAAGAACCTATGTTAGTGCTAAGATACTTTCCTCTAGGACCAAGAATCGCGAAAATGTTCTCTATTTCTTGGATAGCAGCTTTCATGGATTGGCACAACCGAGCGGCAGTTTCTCGTCGTTATATGCGTCATCCGTGCGATTCACCTCAGTGGCGGCGGTTCAAGGAAAAATTCCCGGATTTTGCAGCGGAAGGCAGAAATGTTTACCTTGGAATATCGAAGGATGGGTTTAATCCCCATGGCCAGTCGAATATAGGTTGGAGTTGTTGGCCTCTCATATCTGTGGTTTATAATCTTCCACCTTCTTTGTGTATGAAGACTGAATTCCAAATATAAAATATGTTGATACCTGGTCGCAAGTCACCGAGTGGAGACATTGATGTATTTATGCAGGTGTTTGTCGATGAATTAAAAACTCTCTTCAAAGACGGAAGGCGAGTTTGGGATTCTTTCAGAGAAGAATTTTATCGTGAGAGTAACTCTAATGTTTGGGATTCATGATTTACCTGCTCTTGGTATTTTAAGTGGATGAACAGTTCATGGGTACAATGGATGTGTTGTCTGTGCAGACAAAACTCGATGTACTCATATGGGCTGAGGATTTAAGAAGGTAGTGTACACTAACTATCGAATTTTCCTCAAGAGCAGGCACACCTTTAGGGATGGGAAATTCTTGGGATTGGAAAAAGAGGAGACAAAGTTGGCGCCAAAGAGACTAACTAACGATGAGTCGCTCGAGTTGTTGAAAGATGTTCATTACATACCTGGTAAGACCCAAAAACGCAAGGCTGGTAAAAGACAGAGATACGTGTCTGATGATGAGACTGAGACTGAGGTTGAGGATGATTATGAGTTAGAGGATAGTGGTATTGATCAGAGGGATAATTCTGGTTTGGGAACATGTATTTTCAATAGGAAGTGTTGTTTTTGGGAACTTGAGTCGTATATCAATCTGGGTATATTTCATTCTATCGACGTGATGCACACGGAAAAAAACGTCATGGAACACATTTATCACGCTCTCTTTGATGATGGAAGTAAGGCTCAAAGGTTATGGGATAATGGTGATGAATTGCGTGCGAAAAAGCTCCACATTGGAGAGTGGAAAGCGAAGAAATTTAAGAATGTGATAGTAAACACTCCGGTGTGGGTTTTGTCTAAAGAAGAGCAGAATTTTTTTTGCCAGATTATTAGAAATCTGAAATTCCCTTCAGGTTTTTGCTCAAACTTGAACACCAATGTGAGTGGGGATAGGTTGCTGAGCTTAAAATCTCATGACTATCATATTTTGATTGAGTACTTGCTACCTGCTCTGCTTCAACATGCCTTTCCTGGACATAAACACCTTCGAATTGCACTTCAGCAAGTCAGTTTGTATTTTAGATTGTTGTGCTCTAAGGTCGTTAAAATAGAAGATCTGAGCCAGGCTAAGTGGATGATTGCAGAGGCCATGTGCGTGCTCGAAAAGTATTTCCCGACTTTATTTTTTGATATAAGCGTGCACATCATGGTTCATCTGGCTAAAGAAGCCTTGGTTTGTGGACCGATTAGGTTCCGATGGATGTACCCACTTGAGAGGTGAATTGTCGTTTCACCAATTCACCCCTTCAATTTTTTTTTGCATTTTTTTGGGAGTTTTGTACTGAAATTTACATGTGCATACTGTATCAGGGCAATGAAGGAGTGCAAAGGCCTTTTCCATAACAAGAGATACATTGAAGCGTCAATTACAAATTCTATCATTCTAAATGAGGTTGTTAGGTATGCAATGGAGCAAGCCAAAGCTAGAGCCGAAGGAGGTCACAAAGCCAATTGGGCTGCCTTTCTGGATGAAGATTTTGATTTCAGCGATGAGGGTTCCATTCTTGGAGATAAAGAAGTTTTGTTGAGCCCTGTTCAATGGGTTCACATACGTCGGTGGCTAATATTTGAGCATTGTCAACCGGAACTAGACGATTATTACAGGTATTTGTTGTTATATAATTTCTGTTTGTATGGACACTGAATTTCTATTGATGATCGGTTGGTATTAAAAGTATGATATATATTTATGTTCAGGAATTACCGCACCGACCATTCAGACGTTGGAGTGGACTTGGTCCAGTTTGAAACCGACTTCCTTTCATAGTTGTACAATAAGGTATGCCTTGTAGAACCGGTTTATCAGAATAATTTAGGTGGCATTAATTCTGATTTATGGGTTTTCTGCGCTTTCGCAGCTTAGTGATGAGGATAATATGGATGGTCTCTTTTGGGATTACCTTAAAGGTCCGGACGAGGTAAGGGAGATTGAAAGATACCGTGTCAATGGATATGTTTTTTGTTCCCAAGCTTTTGAGGCCAAGCTTAGGACCCAGGATAGTGGTGTTACCATGGTTGCAGACACAACTTTTAGGAGCAAAAGAAATGATAAAGAGCCCGTGACTGTGAAAGCCAGGTGGTATGGGGTGATCCAACAAATCCTACAGTTGAACTATGGTTCATTTAAAGAAGATGTGTTTTACTGTGATTGGGTGAAGGTGGAGACTGGAGTCAAGATGTGTAAGGATTCAGATTATCCTCTGGTTAATCTGTCAAGAATAAAGAAGAAAAATGCTGTCACAAATGAGCCCGTGATTCTCGCAGAATAGGCTACCTAAGTCTTTTATTCCCAGGTTTTGAAAGAGCCAGCCTACTGGGTTCCTATGCATCCCTCAAGAAGACTAACTATTAGTGTAGACAATGCAGATGTACCAGCTGAAGGCAGTTTTCAAGATATTTTAAAGGAAGAACCACATCTTCGAGCTTTGCTCACCTATTGGAGCACCCCTGAGAATTTGAAATAATCTGTATGTTTCCTTCTACTTTTGCTTACAGTTTTACACCCCTTTTAGAGTTGTTGTTGGTTTGTAACTTTTAAGGTTTGTTCTATGCTTAGCTAACTCTGTTGACAATTGATTAATAGTATTTTTACACTTGGTTTACACTTCGTTTATTCCACCCCAATGTTAACACACACATTATATTTACACCCCGGTGGGTACCACCAAAACATCATCTTCTTTACTACTACTATTTTAGTGCTAAAGAACAAACACACCTTTCATTAAAGATCTGCTGCTTTTGGAAGCACTCACTTTCTCTCTCAGAAAAGAATATTCAGACTTTAAAGCTCCCAAAAAAAGGTTGCTTTCAAGGAGATTCAGGGCTTGATTAAGGAGGAAATCTATTTCTCTCTCAGACAAGAATATTCAGCCTTCATCAATCTTTTTTTTGAAAATGTAAGGTCTTTACTTTTGGGTTCTTTTACTTTTCAACTGCCTTTGCATGTTGCATGGTGAATCCGTTAGTAATAAATGAAGTTAAATGCTAAAAATGAAGTGGAATCATGATAGATGATGTGAAATCAAGATGCATGAAGTGAAATTTTGTTATGTTGGTCTATTTCTACCCACTCAATGCTTTTAGTGCTGCTGTGTTTAATTAGATTTTTAACAAATTAGATGAAATCATGACTTGAGTTTAGTTTGGTTTACGTTATTATGATCTCCAGATGTGTTTGATTTCAGTATTGTTTTTATGAAAATTTTAGGGTTTTGGTCTGTTTCAAATGTCCAGTATTGATGTCGTGGTCGGATTTTGAAGTTAACATGCTAAATGAAGTGGAATCATGATAAATGTTTGTGTGTCTGATTTGGCAAATCCAAAAATTCATGATAAGATTTTTCTTCTCATACCATGCTTGTCTCA